>JACJUY010000948.1:20568-58508 GCA_014220935.1 Platorchestia sp. MABIK
GCGCTCTCGTCTTGTTATCCCCTCCGCGCTCTCGTCTTGTTATCCCCTCCGCGCTCTCGTCTTGTTATCCCCTCCGCGCTCTCGTCTTGTTATTCCCTCCAGGATATCGCCTTGTTATCCCCTCCAGGATCTCGCCTTGTTATCCCCTCTGGGCTCTCGTCTTGTTATTCCCTCCGGGCTCTCGTCTTGTTATCCCCTCCAGGATCTCGCCTTGTTATCCCCTCCGCACTCTCGCCTTGTTATCCCCTCAGCGCTCTCGCCTTGTTATCCCCTCCGCGCTCTCGCCTTGTTATCCCCTCTATCATGTGTGGCGAGGGCGCCCGGCAGGGCGATGTGGGCTGGGGCGGACTAAACACCACGGTATCTACCATGCTAGACGCTTCCCAGACTGTAGGGATGTTGGGTGTGCTGCATTGATGGGGTGTTTGTTATACTTCATCTATCACAGTCAGATGGGATTCTAGGAATGTTGGTTATGCCTCATCTAGTGAATGAAACGAAAACTCGGCTGTTTAATGTGTTTTGATTGATACAAAAAGAGGTAATAAGTAAGGCTGGTTATGCTTCATTTACCACAATCTAACGAGATGCTAGGAGTGAACTGGAACTTGACATTTCAACGTGTCGTGGGTGTGACACAAAAACAGGTTGTAAAGTAAGGCTGGTTATGCTTCATCTACTACGCTCAGATGAAATGCAATCGATGTTGTCTACACTTTATCTCGTGAATGCAACAAAACTCGGGTTTCAATGCGTGTCGGGTGACTCAAAAGCAGGTTAAAATTGAGAATTTGTAAGATAGAAATTCACAGATACGTGTATATTTTTTTCGTACCTCGAGTGCATGAAATATGGGTATTTTTGGTGCAACTTAAGGTAGTTTTAATTTTTTTTGTCGGAGCACGTACATGAGGAAAGAATTTCTCTATGATGCTCTCAATATTCTGATGTTATAAGATGTTGTTATGAGAATCGGTTCTTGTAAACCTGAATATTAATAACTCTGACAATTTCAAAAGATATATTTGGATGTTACAAGTACAAAAGCGGCTCGTTTATTGTGATGAAAGTCAGTGAACGGATTGTATTGTAATCATTCTTTAAACAATTTACCACAAGCGATACAGCAGTAGATTGTTTTTTTTTTAGTCCAATACAATGGACACATTTGAGTATAGCTACTTGTGGGCCCGATTAAGTTCAGCGACTTCTAGGGCATCCTGTCATCTACGCTATTTTAAGGTGTAGTTATGTTTAGCCTAATTTACTTTCCCCTAGGAGCACACTGGATGAGCACACTCATCCATAAATTGGTTCTCTCAAAATTCGATCCTTAATTTTACAAAAGTAGTTTACATGGGCTACATGGAACAGTATGCATTGTGTAAGAGTAACTTTTGAGTCATAATTCGTTCTAAGCAAGGAGTATAGAAGTTCAATAAATCACAAGAAACATGTGGTGCAAACCAGAGGAAAAGCGGTAGAGCACTTGCACTGAGTTTTCACGGCGCAAGTGTACGAGGGCGGAATAATGCTACGTATGGTCCGTCCAAAAGAGGGCCTGTGTTCATGAAGAAATGGTCCAATCCCAAGACCCAAACTGTCTTGGGTGAAGTTGGGTCAGTGTCAGTGTGGCTCGGGCCGTCGTGGTGAGAGGTGTAGCGTAGTCGCGTGCTGGCCTTTATCCATAATAATCTATTCAAGGCTCATGTGTGACATCTTGAGAGCGCTCACTGTCAGAAACCTATTGAAAAGCCTGTGTGAAGAAGAGTAGGTGTGGAGGAGAGGCCGTGACTTGGGAGTGTGGTAGTAGGCGTTAGGTAGAAGGTTAGATTTTTTCGGCTGTATCTGGTCCCTCAAATATCCTCTTATGGAAGCGCCCATTCATCCATTCCCTGCTTGGTCAAACGCCGTGCTTTTGGTCTTCTGCTGCACTCGTCTCCGTTTGCTGGCTGCTCTTATTTCTCGGTGTTCAATATTTAACCATTTCTCTATATGTGCTTCCTTGTTTCTCGCTATTTATTATTTTATCCGTCTCACTAGAAGTTATTCTCAGTCAGTAGAAATTTCTACACTTGTCTCCGTTTGCTAGCTGCTCTTATTTCTCGCTGTTTGTCATTTTAACAATCTCAGTTCTTCCGTCAGAGGTATTTGTATTTTTACATTCACTGGTCAAAGGCTAATTTGTCCATAACCTACTACATAATTGTGTTGCTCATCGCGATGTCGAAATTAAGAGAATTTACAATTTTGTGTCAATAGACTTTCCTTAATTAAAGACAAGTAGATTTCGACATTTTGAGCCGACGTTAAGCTCGTCGAATAATTTCATTGGAAATTTGTTTTTCAGTGCCGGTCGAAACACGCTGCAAAGAACGTATTAGGATGTATCCTTGTAACCAATGCGTTACCTGCTATAGTAACCGTTCACCGCGGTTGACGGTTTTTTGGTTAGGCTGTAAGTAGCAGAATTGGGAAATCGACTTTACTGCTCGAATACATTTTTATCTCTCCTAAGAAATATGAAAAATAAAATTGCGCGATAACATTTCACCTCGTATGTGTTATTTTTTAAAAAGGTCGCAAAACCGATGAAACGTCATTTATACCGGTAGGTAAATTGCCTGGCGGCACTACCACTTACCACTCAACCTAGTGGTACACATTTGGCCCAATACGCGGGGAACGTGTTGAGCAGAATTGTAACTCAGCTCAGCTTGCGTAAGGGTAGATGTGCACCGTCAGAACAGAACTGTTATATCAAGGCGCGTTGCACCAAACTGGAACGCGGCGCCGGCTGCGTTCTCTGGGACTGTCCTCACTGTCCGGTCTTGTTGATTATATCTTTAATTATTGGTGTTAGCCAACTATTGTATCTATGGGAATTAGCGCTCCCAGGAGGAAAATGTGAGGGCCCTAGCTGGGAGTTTGGCCTTCTTTTTGTTGATATAAAATGTTTTTGTTGTGTAAAGGAACATTTTTTTTCGGTTCACTGCTGTCTTGGTTTTCAGCACCTACTACTTTCTTCTTCGACTTTAATCTTGTTTCATAAACTTCTTTCCCAACTTACTGTTTCTATGCCCTTTCTGCATATATTCCGCGTTCCCTTAACTCCATACTAAATGATGCCTTTCTTTTTCCTCTCTTTGGGTCGCATTTGTTGCGGATAGGGAGGCTTAAACTAACCTATAATCGAATCTATTGGTGTTAGCCTAGTCACGGATTTGTGAGTAATTCACATTGAACAACGAGCAGACCATTTAAGATGTACGACCGGCAGCATAAATTTGAAGATGACTTGCTACGTTTCATGCTATGGTACGCAGTGAAGCTTGCATTGCTATCCCTGCCGCTACGACCCTCGTAAATTGTTATAAAATCCAGCGCCTGGCTCTCTTGAAAAAACGCCCGTAAATCATAGCGTATTACTCGTTCTTACGCCTACGGAACAGTTTTATTAATGTTACATTTATGCCCAACGTGCGTGTACTAACACTAGCATGTCATGAATGCTTGTTCATTTCTTGATGATGCATGTTCTCAGAGGAATACAACTATTGTATCTATGGGAATTAGCACTCTCAGGGGGAAAATGTGAGGTTCCGAGCTAAGAATTAGATGGGCCTTTTTATTGTTGAAATAAATGTTTTTGTAAGAATAATTTTTTTTCGGTTCACTGCTGTCCTGTTTTTCAGCACCTACTACTTCTTCAATTTTTATCTTGTTTCATGGACTTCTTTCTCAATGCCCCCTTCTGCATAGATTCCGCGTTCCCGTATCTCCATACTAAATGGTGCCTTCCTATCTTCGAAACGCTCTTTTTTTTAGCGGTTAAGGAGGCTTAAACTAACATATAATCTTCAATCCAATCTAGGCCATGCGAGCACAAGCTGTCGTTGAGACGCGCGGCGTTTTCAAGAGAGAAATTTGGGTGTTGTGTTGGAGGGCTTCACGGTGATGGTGGTGCAGGGTGTCCCTTGGGTGCCGTCACGGCTCGCTGTGCCGGCTGTGGTCGGGTCTCCGTCGTGCCTCAGTCCGCCGTCGTCATGTTTGTGTTCTGTTCGCGTTCGTGTGTCTTGTTTTTACCTCCTTTGAGCTTATCTTGGATTAACTTCGTACTGTTTTATGTTCATTGTATTTTACTCAGTTTTACACGTTCATTGCGACGGGTTAAACAGAAATTCACTATTCAACGCATGTTTAAAGTCAAACGTTGTTAGCAATTGTATAAATACAAAACATTACAAGTACAACACATTGTTGAAAATTTCAATCGACCCATCGGTGGGCCGTATCGCAAGCACTGCGTTAAGTTGATATTTTACTTCAACCAATTCCGATATTTTTTACTCAGTTTCAATTCCTTTTATTTTACTGCAATTGAGGTCTCGACACTTTAAACGCTTAACGTTCATCCCAGTCTTTTCTTTCACTTTGTGTGCATCAGTTTTAACTTTCTTTACGTTTATTCCGTTCTTGCTGTGTTTCACGATTTCAAAAGGAAATGATTAATAAGCGAGAATTACTGCTAAACTTGCAAATTAGTAAGCTTTACAATTTGAATGTATCGGGTAGCTCCTGTGCAGTTTACGAAAAGACTACAATATGCTCATTTCGCATGACTGTATTAAGTTACTTTCACTCTTTTGGCTTCATCCGTAACCCTGTCGATTTACACTGTCGATTTTTGTTTTTTAACTGTCGATTTACCACTAGGGAAATGGCTCATTTACGTATCGGTGTGAATGAACAGCATTTAAATTATTTCCAAATCTTTTTTAGAAGAGATTTAAGCATGCGGGGTTAAATATCATCATGCTATTACATTTTCACACTTCTTTGAAAGATTCAATTTTTTGTCGAGCAGTAAAGTCGATTTTTATTCATCGTTACTTACAACCTAACTTAAACAGGAGACCGCCGGACGCGCTTGTGCATTCTGCGAGAGCGAACGTCTCAAGGAATTCATTCATGTTTCCTGAGCTTTTTTACACATTTGATGCCGTGAGCTTGTTGAAGTGCAATCACTGTAGTCATTTTATTTTGATATTCTGTTTAAGCTGAATTTAATGCGCTCAGCTTTCCTAGTTACTCTAGAGTGAATTGTGTTCTCACTCTACGCTTGGAAATGTTCATTGTAAAACTGTTAGCTTCGTCATTTTGTTCATTCCTTTTCAGCCATTTCACTTTTTATTTTGCTTCCATTCTTGATCAATTGATCTATTCTCCCAAGTTCACTTCATGTTTTAATGAAAGTGAAGACACAAAAATCTTATCTAGACCTTGATAATGAATACGTGCATCCGGACGTCTGTAAAAGAATTCTAAGAAAAACTCATGCGGAAAAATTTGTGCTGTGAACCATGAACAATTTCTCATGAACGAGCCAAAATCAGAGTACGAACATACTTTACTCGCAGATTAGCCTCTACATGCAAACACAATGAGCTCAGTAGATCCTTGGGATATGCTGTTTGCATCTCGGTTTTAACATGCTGGCAAAACCGACTGCTACCAGTGTTCTGCTCTTTGCACGCCAGTGGTGTTAGTTGGCCGACTTAAGGGCTCAAAGTTCTGTCCCTTAGAGCCTGTGTAGCCCTAATATTACTTAGCCATGACACAGCACCTGCTCCACCACTACTGGTTTCCTTCACTTTCGTCCAGTGCCAGTGCTTGTGTTTTGGGCTTTATTTCCTCTAACCTCTGTGGCAAAGTTCAACTGTTTTAACGCTCGACTGCTACGGTGATGACCTTAAGTATGGATGTGACATACTCGGGCTCATAAAATTTGTCAATTTCTGAATTTGTGTTTATTCGTTAGATTTCAAGACCTTGCGACGTCTATGATGTTACTGTTTCTGTCTCATGCTGTGTCACTAGCTACATAGTGTCGCTTTAAATCTAAGCGCTTAGATTTTAAATCTAAATATACGTTTTCGTGTGTCACTCGAAATTTAAGCATTTTTATCCGGCAGGCCCAATGAAAAAAATACAGTTTATTTTCAAAAAAGTAGAAACATGAAATGTATTACAACACAATAGTTTTTGAAAATTTCTTAATATAAAGTCATATATGGATGAATGGTAAGTTCACGAGCACCTGAACACTTTAATGTCATCTATGATGCCTTCAATGTTTGGATGAAGCGGCTCTGCTGGTCTCATCTAACGTGTACACACCGCCGAGGCGCACTGTGCCCTCCTCATGCGAGCCATCAATCGCAGCGTTGTGCAACTCTTATTGCCCTCTCAAAATGCCCGCCAAACCCAACACCTCTCCTACCACTCGCGGTGACTCCGTTTCTCGGTTTCTCATCTTTTTAATTTGAACCTGTCTTCGTTTCTCGGTTTCTCCTCTTTCATCTCCTTTTTATTTGAACCTGTTTTCATGTGGTACCCTTCATCTAATTGCGTATTCTTATTTTTTCTAATTATGACTCCAAATGTTGAAAGGTTTTCGAGGAAGCCACGTACAGCGCTTACTTTGGACGAAATTTGGTGTTCGATAAGCTCTTGATTGAACGTCATCAGAATTATTGTTGTGGTAAGGGAGGCTATAACTTACTAACTTATAATCAATCAGTCATCAGAATTATTCGTATTGGACGTTGCTTTATTTTGGCTGAGGTTGCTTGGGTTCAGCTCTAACTTCAAATTAGGCTTAGGCCTCACGATCGCTTGTCTTCAGGTGTGATACAGGAATACCGAAAGGGATTGCCTTAGATTCCTTTCGAAGTTTCTCTGTGGCAAAAATTACGTACGAGATGGCCGGCCGTTTCATGAATAGGGTTCTCGCGTTTAACTTTTTAAAACTGACGGTAACTCCTCTACCAAAATGACGTGTTATTCCACTTTATGATTACTAATACATATTTTCCTATTTGAATAATTATGTCTGACTCATTTATTTTTCTCATGATAAGTATGACAACGATGGGATCAAAAGTACACTTGCGTTTCTTGTCCGTAATGAATGTGTAGAACATAACTCAGAAATTCCTGTGTTTCTAAATATTGTAAGATCTTTCATGCGCGAAACTAGAGTGGGATGAATAGGACTATATTTCAAGATCATCAAAAATGAAGAAGGCATTCAGGCACCGTTGCGAGAACACAGGAGCTCATTAGAGCACAAATTTATGAATAACTGAAAATACGTGAGAGGCGTCGATGTCATAACTCACGACTTCAAAAGAGCCCAAATTTATTGATTATTGAATATACGACGAGTTCATAAGAGCGCGAATTTATGGATAATAGCGAATCCGTGAGAGGCGTCGATGTGAGAACTAAGACTGTGAGAGTATCTGCTCAGGGCTGCCACGCCTGCCACAACACACAGCCTGTACAGGCCGCATGTGCTGAGGAGGTGTTGCCTCTGTCTCCAAGGACGCAGGAAGGGGCTCATTCCCAGCTCAGGGCTTACGCAACGAGACTTGAAACTCTCGTGATTGTACATTGCATGTGTACACACGATTCCCGGACGCCAAATTCTTCTGTGTTAAACTAAGAAGACTGAAATTCTCTGGATCATAATGAAAGATAAAAATTGCATGGTTGAAATTGATAAATTCTTGTTTTGGTCGTGTTAAATACGTATTTCGGTTTCGTATCGATGCTGTTACGTAGGCTGAAGGTCGATTCATGGTATAAAAGTGTTAACATGGGTACAGAGACTCCACAGATTTTCTTTTAAACAACTTTATGAGTTCTTTTGGTGTGCTTCCAAATACCCCCGAATCTCGGTATGTACGTAAATTTGTTGGAGCTTTTAACAATAATTGAGTATTCGTACCTTACGTGCGTAAAATTAACTCACCATTGCATGGTTATTTTTCCTGGCTGACTACACAGGGATATTTTTTCCAGTTCAATTCGATGGAAAACTCAAGATTTGATTTTTTCAATGTCCATAGACAGAAACGATGTTCGAAATATCGATGCTGGCCATTTTCATAGCATGGTAAAAAATTGCATTCTGTTCTAAACGCATAAAGAGTTGTAGACCACAGGAGGCGGTGCTGAACGCCGAGGCCAGTTGTGTCAGGCGAACGAGTTGTGATCTACGACCGTGACGGTACAGATGTCTCGACTTGTTTTACCCACACTTGTCTTGGACTGATTTTACTCACCATTCGAGCCAGTACCCATTTATTCCTTTGGGTCGAGTGTGAAATTGTGGCTGCCTTCATTCTAGTAAAAGAACCAACACCAAAATTGACGTGTTATCAATCATGCTATTAACTCCAAAGCGAAGGCTTTTACAGCATCAGTTTCATGGTATAGGTTTCAGTCAAACGAGTGCGCGCCTTTTTACTTTCAAGAATTAAAAATATGGGTTGCTTGTACAGGTTTACCGGTAGCATTGACTTTTGTTAGTACTTTTAAGTTTTACGCTTTTAGAAGTGGCTGACTGTTTTTCATCTCTTAATACTCTTGAAACGTACATGCGTCGACTCGCACAACTCACTGCACTTTTATTCATTGGTTTTGAGTACTAGATATAATTAGAACTGGTGCTACTACAGCGTGAGGTCTATCGCCATTTATCGCCTACCCTGGTGCAGTTTAGAGAGATGTACAAATGTGTTTATTCCGATATTGAATGCATGGAAATAAGTAATAACCATTAAAAACCTAACCATACCTCACACTATGGTTTTAGCTAGAGGCAAATCTCATGCTACAGCGTGGTAGACCTCACGCTATAGCAGCACTCTAGAATTGGTGTTCATAGTTGGACCATGTCGATCATTTCATGCTGAGTTAGTTCCAGTCCAAATGCTGGAAAGAAAAATGAGCGTGTACCTGTGTCTGCCACTAACTCGGGAGAACAGGGTTATCACTTTCACTCACTCCTAGTTGAGCGAGACGGTGTTGCTTGCGCCTGTCCCGGACCGACCGCTACAGTTCGCCCTGCACCAGTTCCTACATGGATCACACAGCCAAGTTCCCACATGCTGCAGGGATCACATTGGATCACAATTCCTGCATGGACCACGTCCAATACGCTGTAGCCACACGCCCGCATGCTGCATGCCTACCTGTCAGCGCGCACAAACACGTCGCGTTAGCAAGGCGCCCGATCCTCTTACATTACGTTGCGCGTATCGTTTTCCCTGGCTGCGCTACAACGTGTCTCCTCCCTCTACCACATACATACCTACCTCTGCTAGCTACCGCCGTATCAGTTACAAAGCTCCTCACATTTTGCCTTTCGTTTGTGGATTTCTTGCTGCAGCATCGCCGTTCTGTTCGCTGTTCACCTCACCGTTGATTTTCAAGTAGGATCGTATTGACATAGGGTGCTTTGTTAATATTATTTGCGTAACTGATGTTCTCAAATGTATGTCTCACTCTTATAAAATCGAATTTTACTGAGTATCTCAATTTCGCCTGTGTGCGAGAACAGCCAGAATTTTGTGTACTAGGCCGACTGGTTAACAATCAGAAGGAGTTTTTGTACTCTACCTTAAAAATTTTGGCTTTTCAATTCATTTCTTCAATTAAATAAAGCAGCACTGAGCTTGAGCCCCCTCAGGAGAATACAACTACTGTATCTATGGGAATTAGCGCTCCCAGGGGGAAAATGTGAGGGCCCTAGCTGAGAGTTAGGTACGCCTTCTTTTTGTAGAAAAAAATATTTTTTTGGAAAAATTAAATATTTTTTGTTGAAATAAAATATTTTTTCGTTATGTTAAGGACCACCTTTTTTCGGTTCACTGCTGTGCTGTTTTTCAGCACCTCTGACTTTCTTCTACAACTTTTATCTTATTTCATGAACTTCTTTCTCGACTTGCTGCTTCTATGTCCCTTCTGCATAGATTCCTCATTCTCTTATCTCCATACTAAATGTTGCCTTCCTTCTTCCTCTCTTCGATACGCTCTTATTTGTAGCGGTTAGGGAGGCTTAAACTAACCTATAATCTAATCCAATCACTAAGCTTGAGTTATGAGATATTTAACTGGTATATTCAACATTTGGATATAACTAGTGACCATGACTAGTGACCCAGATATAACCATGAAAATTAGCGCTCCCGGGCGAAGAAGTGAGGTCTCTTAGCTGAAAATTAGTTGGACCTTTCTTTTGTTGAAATAAAATAGATTTTATATTTTGTTGTGGATCAAATTTTTCGGTTTACTGCTGTCTTTTTTTTTTCAGCTCCTATTATTTTCTTATTTTATCCCTGCTTGAATACGCTATGTGATTGGCACCAACACTCCCGTGCATTAAAAATACATCATTATTTTTAAACATGGGAGCAATTACTTGAGTAGCACAGCTGACTGCCGTTTACTCACATCTGGGTATAAACATTGAAGGAACTCACTTTGTTTGAATGCATGTCAGAGTTGCTCATCTGTGACGGAAGTGTGCACTTGTTGGATTTCTGCCATTGCTCTGAGACACCTCTCGTGCACAGATTTTCCGTTCTCTTGACTCCACACTAAATGGCGTCTTCATCGTTTTGAAACTCCTTTGTTGGGGTTAGAGATACTTAAACGATTTAATCTAATCAAGATGTCTCCGTCACGTGTTAACGTAAATCATGAATTTATCGAAGCCGCTTCTTGTCTCTCCATTCCCATTTGTTGGTTTGTATTTGCTAGTTGTTGGTGTGTGAGTGTTACGAGTGCCCTTGCTGCTCATGTGTGCGTCAGAACGAGTTGGACCTGCCAACATATTTATGCTCGTGTGAATCACGAAGCGGGTTATGGCTGTGAGCTCATTTTTTGTTGCCAGGCTTCTGAGGAGGCCTGCACTGAGCTGTCTGCGAGTCAGGAATGCGTTTTTTAACACGTTCGTCGCGTGTTGAGCTATATCGTGTCCTTATCGGTAAATGTCTAATTCACGTTCTGATGTAAATTAATATTTCATGTTTCGCGACATTTTTAATGAATAACTTTTAATACGAGATGAAATGTTATCATGCAATTGCATTTTCATATTTCTTGGGAATGATAACAATGTATTGGAGCAGTGAAGTCGATTTCCCTGTTCTGTTACTTATAACCCAATCAAGCCCACAGTTAACAGCCTCGGATACGCGATGAATGTGTTAAAAAAGACGGCAAATTTTAGAGCGGGCCTCCAGAAACGTGATGTTAGCCTAAGAAATTTCGTTACTCAAGCAGGTCGTAAAACATAATTTCGAAATAAAAATTCGTCAGTAATGATCGATCTATAAAAATTTGTAAGTACGTAACTTTAGAGACCTTTGTGCTTCTTCGGCGTTCTTGCGGTAATTAGATTGTGCTCAGCTGATGTCTGAGACGACTATCATTCCGCACGTGTTGCACTCCTTAGCTTGTCTGCTGAGCTTCTATAAGTTGACCGAAAACTCGTATTTTCCATGGCATTAAGTGCTCTCAGGGGGAATATGTAAGGTCCCATGCTAAAGGTTGGGTAGGTCTTCCTTTTTTTTGAACAAAGATATTTTGTGTTACGAACCATGTTTTTTTTCGGTTCACGGCTGTACTGTTTATCAGACTTACTACTTTCTTCTTCAACTTTTGTCATGTTTTCATGAACTTCTTTCGTAACTTACTGTTTCTATGCGCCTTGTGCATAGATTCCGCATTTCCTAAGTTAACCCCATGCTAAATGGGGCCTTCCTCTTACATCTCTTTGAAACTTATTTGTTTCTGTTAGGGAGGCTTAAATTTGCATTTAATCTATTTTGTAAGCAGTTGTGTGTTGCCTGCCCATCTAGTGTTTAAATGGAACAAACCGTTTGCTGTTGGTGCTGTCCTTTCCAGTCCCGTTTTTCCTGGCGCCAAGCCAACACTGCGGAGTCGCTCCACAGCGAGTATGTGTATGTGTAATGCATGTTAGTTTACTCTAGGAATTTAAAGAACTGTGTAGAACGAAGCTAAACTAAGTAGATTATCAAGGTATCCCACTGCCCTGTTCCTACTGCTTCTTGTTCCTGAGGAATTTCAAGAACTGTGTAGAACTAAGCTCATCTAAATAGATTGTCAAGGAATCCCACTGCTCTAGAACTATTGCATCTATGGGAATTAGCTCTCTTAAAGAAAAGACATGAGGAACCCGAGCTAAATTCAGATAGACCTTCCTTTTGTTGAATTAGGTTAGACGTTAGTTTAAGCCTCCGAATTGTTGGAATGGAATAGGTATTTATTTTTAAACACTTTTTCGCTTCACTGCTGACGTTTTTACCTCGTATTACTTCTTTAACTTTTGTCTATCTCTCTTAATCTTGCTGTTTCTTCGATCTTGGTGTCGGGGCACATCTACCACTTAGATTTCCCGTTCCCTTAATTCCACACTAGTTGGTGCCTTCTTTTTTCCTTCCTTCCTTTCTTGGGAACACTATTTTTGTGGTTAGGCAGGCTTTAACGAACTCCAAATCTAATCTCACTCTGCTCTCGTTTGCGGAAGAGGTTAGGCGACGAAAAATGCAACAGCGACTTCTCGTCAAGTCGCTTGTGGCTGCATCACTTTCGCTCTCAAGGCGCGTGCGCAAGCAAGCACTGCACCAGACCGCTGTTCCCAGCACTTGCACTTTTAGGTGGCACTGCTCGCTCTCTTCCGCTGCATCTTCGTCTTTGTCAAGCAAGCCCTGTTGTTCTTTTGCACCCGTGCTTCTCGGATTTCTTACGCCATTTACTTATGCAATAACTTTCAGGGCTGCTGTGTTATTTCGAATACGGAAGCTACTGAACTTCCTTGTTTCTTTTCTGTGGAGAACTCAACTTGTAAAGAAAATTCATGTCCGATAAATACGTTTATCTGACCTGCAATTTTACATAAATATTATGATGCGCTTGGAGTAAACACCCTTAAATTTTAAAATTTACCGGCCTCGGAGTCCTTTTATTCTTATGGGAGTGAGCCCTGCGTTTTCAGAGTGATCTTGATATGTCATGAAGGCTTTTCAAGTCTCGCTGGACTAAAAAATGGCTTCCAGTCAAATGATTCCTGTGAGAAAGCGACGTTCTAAAACGAGTGTTCACTTCGGGCGTCGCCTAACGAATTAGGCTGTCGGATCTCATTTGTTATGCGCCTCCCTGTAGCTCGCTGTTGAAATGCTCATCGTCTGAAGTTGTCTCTCGAGCCCTCCATTTCATTCAGCTTCTTTCCTGGTGGGTTTCAACTGCCTTTCTAAATCAAATAGAACTCGCTGTTTACTTACGGTGATTCCTGTGAGAAGCATTCAGTTCTTTGTACGAAGGACTGATTCATGTGAAAAGCATTCAGGTTTTTGTACGTATAACTTTTGTTTTGAACATTGCAGTTGAAATTACCCTTGATTTCTAGTCAGTGATGAGAGCTTAGCACTTTGCACAAATTATGCTAAGCTTTGAAAGTGACATTTAATTTGTGTCTCTGAAATATGTGATAATGCTCAAATTACTTGCTTAGGTTTGCTCTGGATGCTTAGGCGTTGTGAGTTGCAGCTAGTGCAAATTACGACAAAATATTCGCCTCATAGAATATTCATTGAAGAGGATTGTTTTTGATGTAAATTGAAGACCTGCTTGAAATGAAGTAATTTCTTGTGTTGTAAAATTGGCTGCTGCTTCTTGCCTCTTCGTTGGCTTGTCTAGGGATCTTAGTGCTCCTCAGTAGCGTTCCCTGGTGTTCACTGCACATCCAGCAACGCCACTTGTGCATAACTGGTGTCAACTGACTTGCTCGTGTTGCTAGGTATTCAAATTTGACGAGATTGACTACATTTGAAAAATGAATGTAACATCTGTAAAATATCTTTGACCATCGTCATTTCTCAACACTGTCCAATGTTTTCTAGAACTTCCACCCTCTTGCTAACTCGCTCGTAAAGCGCATGTGTCGCAAGCAGCGTGTCCCTGGACCTCCTGTTTGAACGTCTTTCATTGTGTTATTCTTTATTTTATTGTTAGTGTTTTAGAATTTGGGCGTCTCCGTGGAAACATTTGTGGTGTAGTCGGTCGTTACGGCCTTGTACTGAGCAAGATTCATTTTATTTCATATAATCCAAAAGAAGCATCGCATGTCAGTTTGTTTGGCTTCGCGAGGTTTTCGTTGAAAGATTAATGGCATTTGAATCTCCCAAATGTCACCCTGTAGTTGTCATAATCCAGAATGGTTACTAGGTAGCTAAGAGGTACCAAGTGTAGGGTTACTTCTCATACATACAGACCGCTCAGAACGTAGCTGACGCTCGTACGTGGAGGTAGATAGATGGGAGATAGGTGGGTAGATCAATAGGAGATCGTAGGTTGGTAGGTAGATACATGAGAGACAGGAACGTTGACAGGTAGATAAGTAGGAAAATAGGGAGGTATGTAGGTATCTAGCCACTCCATACGGGCATCACTTTCACTACGACGCACAGTTGGGCGGGTTCCCCTACTGCCAGACCGGCTTTAATATGATCGTCTTTTAGGCTCTGTCTTCCTGTTCTTTAACGCAAGTTTTTTTTGTGGCTTGTATGCAGAGGCCTATACACTGCATCGAACTTTCTGCTGCTGCTGCTGCTGTGTGAACAGACTCGATTGCAATGCATTTGGTGATGTGAGCATGAGTTGAATTGAATGCGCATGGATTGAGTGGTGATGTGAGCATGAATTGAGTGGTGATGTGAGCATGAATTGAGTGGTGATGTGAGCGTGAATTGAGTGTAGATGTGAGCATGAATTGAGTGTAGATGTGAGCATGAATTGAGTGTAGATGTGAGCATGAATTGAGTGGTGATGGGAGCGTGAATTGAGTGGAGATGTGAGCGTGAATTGAGTGGTGATGTGAGCATGAACTGAGTGGAGATGTGAGCATGAATTGAGTGGAGATGTGAGCATGAATTGAGTGGAGATGTGAGCATGAATTGAGTGGTGATGTGAGCATGAATTGAGTGGTGATGTGAGCATGAATTGAGTGGAGATGTGAGCTTGAATTGAGTGGAGATGTGAGCTTGAATTGAGTGGTGATGTGAGCTTGAATTGAGTGGTGATGTGAGCTTGAATTGAGTGGTGATGTGAGCTTGAATTGAGTGGTGATGTGAGCATGAATCGAGTGGTGATGTGAGCATGAATCGAGTGGTGATGTGAGCATGAATCGAGTGGTGATGTGAGCATGAATCGAGTGGTGATGTGAGCATGAATCGAGTGGAGATGTGAGCATGAATCGAGTGAAGATGTGAGCTTGAATTGAGTGGTGATGTGAGCTTGAATTGAGTGGTGATGTGAGCATGAATTGAGTGGTGATGTGCGCAAGAATCGCAGTGCATGCCTCAGATGTTTGTCGTTTCTGTGCTTTGTCCTCATCATTGCGGACCTGAATTCCTTCTTATGATGAAAGACGTGATAACTGCAATGGATCCCTTATGAATTGCAATCTGCTGAGTGGCAAGAAATGCGTTTGTTGAGCGCTTTTTGGAAGACAAAAACAAGTTTAAATTTCAGGAGAGGTGTTTGGGAGGAGATTATTCATAATTGCAGTGTTTGTTCTCATTGAAATCCTTCAAGGTCCTTCACTAGTGCGATATATTGCCCGCTGACGTCATCTATAGCAACGCATGTTGCATGCGTTTGTTGAGGACGTTTCTTGTGAGAAACGTGCTTCTGTCTTCTTCTTGTGGAAGGTTATTTAGTTATTGCTTCTTCTTTCTGCTCCCGTTCTAAGATAAGGCCGCGTTTGTCGGCTATAGTAAGTCTTGGATAACTTAGACCTGAAGCAGCGTTCTTGTTTGGCATTATAAACGTTCCATAACGAAAATCCGATTCTAAGATCTGGTCTCTTTTGCAATAATGTTGAAAATCCTGTTTAACATATTGGAGCGATCGTTTAATTCAGTTTCTTTGATCGCTCAATGTTTGTTGTTCGGTGAGATATTTCAAGGAACCGAAGCGAAGATTGAATTGAGCTGTGTAATAAGTCGATTGATTATAATTTTATGTACTGCATATTAAGAAGTTATATATATATACATCCAGGTTCAGACCTTAGATAACCAGTTTTCTTAGAGGACCATGCACATTGAGTACGTGTGTCCAGGGGACTAATATCGCAAGATCATTTGCTGAGCGAGAAGACAAATTTCTGCTGTGCTAGGAATGCGTGTGTGCCAAGCCAAAAATGCGTGTGACGTTGTTCTAAGCCAAGAATGCGTGTGACGTTGTTCTAAGCCAAGAATGCGTGTGACGTTGTGCTAAGCCAAGAATGCGTGTGACGTTGTGCTAAGCCAAGAATGCGTGTTACGCCAGGCAGCATCGTGTGCTCGTAACAATGAACGAAATGGAACGCGAGAAGTGACGTCTGCGCTGAGCATGCGAGTGCCGGGCGGTGTGCATCAAACATGGAGAGAGAACAGGTGGCCTTCCAGTCCGCTTCCTCCCATCCCTCGCGCAGGGGATGATTCACATCTTGTACGGCTGGGCGTGCGCTCTGCCGACACCTTCTGTTCTTATCTCGCCGCGATCCTGTGGGACTCACGTTCTCAGCAGCTCGGAGACGTTGTGCGTTCGCAGTGTTCATTGCTCTGCTGTGGCGTGTGAACTTTTTTTGGTCAGAACTGTGGTGATTTAAAATTTAGGAGTGCGCGAACTGAACTGAGAGAAGTATATTAGAGTTTTCGCCTCAGTGTGTTTGCGAATGGAATCATAGGTACCATTGAAACGGACATGTTCAAGACAATAAAAATTGAAAATATTGTTCATGAAGATATAATTTCTCGTGAGAAAAATTTATCATTCATTTTTTAAACTTCCTGGCTGTTCATAATGATACAGTTGTTGGTTGGTTGGTCCGTCTCTCTGTGACGCTCACAAGGATGCCCAATGACCGTGTCTGTGATACGAGTTTCACCAGTGCACAAGAACAAAAAAAACTTTTTTCGCGCATACTATAAGGATGGATAAATTTGTTTGTCATCCATATCTGCGAGATTTATTCAAGGAAAATATCGAATCCTGTCAATTTAGATAGGCCGTTTACACTAGTAACGAATGAAATACGAGCTTGACCCAATATTATGAGCTCTTATCACCGTTGTGATATTTTTCTGTTTACATTGGCCGTGTTAGACCTTTTTTTTATCTTAGACCCTTATTATTCGTTGAACTTTCCCTTATATTTTCTAAGTAATTATGAATAGAATATCCATCAACTGGTTATTTGGGTCTTGTTGAATTGGTGGTGATTTTGACGGCCGTTACAATGACTCCCGGGGCGGTACTCTTCCTCCATACTAACAGCTTGAGCAAATCCTCATGCTGAGATTGACGAAGCACTGATGCTTTGTCTTCGTCGGGATCCTCTATGGAAGACGTAAATGCTTTTGCGCGCATTGGTTTTAGATGTTTTGCGGTTTCATTTTGGTAGCTGGGAATTTTTGGCACCGCTTTTATCATCAGGTGTTCCTTACTTGATTTCAAAATTTTATGGGGATCAGAAAATTCATCTAAATTCCTTCTAGCTTTCATTGTAGAACGTGCGAAAATAGTCTTCACTTAACACGTTGGCTGCGGCTGGTAAAACTGAAGTTTAACGTTCAACTTCAATTTAAAGTCAATTGTAGTGAGCAATGTTAAAAATAACAATCTTATTGGACCGTGCCTTTATTTAGTTTTGATTAAGCATTAATGAAAATTGAGTTTGTGACTGCTGGTCGGTCAGCAGCATTGTCAAAACTCCCTAAGTGACCACCGATGGCTCACGTCGCAGTCGAAGTGTCCAAACTGCTAGTTTTCGTTGTAGGTTTGCAGAGTTACGTTCACCTTCACTGTTATCATTTATTTTTGAAGAGAAAATTACAAACCAGTAACTGTCCGGCTACTTCAGTCTAAAGGGTCTAGATCAATCTTTAAGGAATCCATTAGAGAGAATTTGTTCTTTCTTTTGCCGTCTCAAAATATGCTGATTCGAATGAGGATCTCGCGTAGAATTTGATCACTACTCACATGGCTGCTGATGCTCGAGGTGCTTGTATCGATATTATGGATGGGCTACTTATGTTATTTTAGGTGGATCGTTTTTTTGGGTAGATGTGCATGTTATTTGGGTAAATTTGATGAATGAGCTGTTTGAGTTCTTCCATTTCTCCATTTTTGATAGGAGAACGTACAAATGAATTTTGATGAACGTTAATGAATTTCAACTGGGAATAATTAAAATTTGCTCTCATTATGTAGTGTTCAGGTGTTCTGTTTACTGGGCGGCATCGGGGAAGATTAACTAAGCAAGCCAAGTAATCGAGGTAGCCTAGGAAGCAAGCAACCCAGCAAGCAAGTAAATAAGCAAGCCAATAAAGCAAGCTTCCAAGCAAGCAACCCAGCAAGCTAGTAAATGAGCAAGCCAAGGAAGCAAGCTACCAAGCGAGCCATCAAAGAAGCAAGCAAGCTGGGGAAGCAAGCAAGAACCGAGGAAGCAAAGAGACCAGCAAGCAAGCCACAAACCACCATCGTATAGGTGGCCGCAAAGCCTGCAGTCTCGCACTAGGGCGTCGGTGACAGCCGGCAGTCGAGGGACTGAGGTGCCGCTGAGTTGTGCCCTCCGTCGCCGCCAACAAAACGCGCGTGTATCCGCTCTGCGACATCCGGTGCACATGTCGCCACCTTATGGCGTGTGCCCGCCTCGTAAACATCTCGCTTCTGTCTCATTGCTACGAGTAACCTCTGTTCTGTCTCATTGCTACGAGTAATCTCTGTTCTATCTCATTACTACATTTTCTTCGCTTTAAGTTTAAAGCATGAAAGTGCAGAGACATTTGCATCAAGCGCACGCTTGCTTGTGGTTCATAAGTTGTTTTTTTACTGTCATTTTTTGCTATGAAGACGCTTCTCCCCATGTTGTAAATACCATGTTCTAGCATTTCTTTTATTCGTTGAATAGCCTGAAGATGTTGCGTATCGATGAGCTGCTCCTGCATTGCAAGTCATTGCTTCATACCGAGTCATCGCTACTCCTGCAACATCATCTACACACCGATTATGTGTAGAAGATGTCGCCATCTCCTACGTATAGTCGCTGCTCACTAGCAATGCTAGTTGACAGTTAACGTGGCGTGCGTTTTTGTTTGATAATATCTCGAGAAGTGATGTATCCTTCATGTTGTTTCGAGTCGGAATTGGAGCTTTAGATAAGTATCGCGTGAGAAAACTTCGAAACTTTTCTTATTATTCTTTTGCCTCTTCTGCATATTTTTTGCTGCGTTTAGGGAGGCTTGAACGAACATCGAATCTAATCTTCTTATTAATCTTTCTGCAAACTTATCGCACCACCATCGTGCTTCTAAGTTTGCGCAACGATATATGCACTCCGAGCGCGTTGCAGCAGCGTCGAGTGGTGCTGCTGCTGCTGCGCCGGCCGTGCGTCATGGGTATTGCGCCAGCTGAGCTCTTGTCTCCCCCACCTGCTCGGTGTTGCCTCACGCTCTGTAGACTTAGGCGCTGAGTCTTGAGATTCTGGGCCAGAAAAGGGCCAATCTGGCAGGGTTGCGAGGTGCTGAGTTGTCTTTATAACCAAATTTTCAGTGATAAAAGGCCAAATTTTGATATTTGGGATGGAATACAGGGTAATATGACATGGTTGTGAAATTATCTTTGTAGAAAAAATTCATTTGAAAGAAAAGAACATGAGAGAATTTTACCAGAAAAAAGCTAATCTAGCAACCTTGCTTCAAGACTCCATCCTCCAACAATTCTGCTCTTCCTTTCGCCCTTTCGGTACCCTCGAAAAGCCAACTTTTTGTTCTTGCATTTTCGAATTTGTTATTCTCAAACGCTAGGCTCTGTAGCTTTGAATTTTATAGCGCTAATCGCCAGACATGGCGTGTTGTCAGGTGCTAATTTAAACTCGTGTGTGTAGTAATTCACCCACATCAGTACTCAGTGTCGGTATTCGATGTCACTTCCGAGTGGCGTTATGTGAACCGTCTGGAACGCTTTCCGACCGCTAAATAATTATAATAGTTGTTTAAATGCGACCACAACCTCGACTGTATATCTTCATTTGACACATGTCCTGTCGCCGTAAAGTCCTGCTTCTGCTAGGAGGAGAATGCAATATAGGTTAAGAATATAATGAAGGCGCTTACGCAATGGTTACAGACGGTGGCCGCGCCATGGCATAACACTTGGTCACACGCTCTGCTAATGTTTGAGTAAGATCGGGGTGTACATGCATAAGACGAATTTTCAATTATATATAGTTTTAACTTTTATTTACTTGGGTACAAGTAAGGGGCCCGAGTGAAACGTTAGGTAGGCTTTCTTTTTGTTGAAATAGGTTTTGTTTTGTTATGGGCCATCTTTTTTCGGTTCACTGCTGTCCTGTTTTTCAGCACCTACTACTTTCTTCTTCAACTTTTTCTTGTTTCATGAACTTCTTTCTCAGCTTACTGTTTCTGTGCACCTTGTGCATAGATTCCACGTTCCCTCAACTCCATATTAAGTGGTGCCTTCCTTCTTCCTCTCTTGGAACATCTTTGTCGTGGTTATGGGAGGCTAAAATTTTCTTGTAAAATAATAATAACTCTAATAAAAATAATAATAATAATGGGGACGAGTAAGATCGGGGTATACATGCATCACACGAATTTTCAATTATATATAATTTCACTTTCATTTATTTGGATCCAAATAAGATCGGGGTATGCGTGCATCACACGAATTTTCAATTATATATAGAGAGACTTTCATTCAATTAAGTACGTTTTCAAGTGCGAGTATGTATTTATAATTGTATCCGGTGGCACCTTTCAAAGGTGCTCACAAACTAGCTGACATTGAGGTGTTTTTGTCTTTGCGACAACGTTCTTTCAACGTGCCCACATTAGCGAGATGTCGTAACGTCTACTCGAGACGCGCTCGAACCAGTTTTTCATTGTCAATCTTGTGTTGTTTTTAGTGTGACGAGCTTATTCAATAATGTTTATTTACAGCTGTTAGTCAGCGGTGATAAAATTGTAAGTGGAACTCCCGCGAATTTAATCGCCGTGCTTTGCAAAATAATGACAGTCAGAATCTAGGCATATTCCATGCTTGTGATGCGTATTGTCGATGAACGCTTTTAGTCACACCACGAGAATACTTCCTTAATATTCGGTGCTTATTTTAAGTACTTATCTTTTTTAGAGCAGTTTATTTGTGGAAAATGTCAGTTTTACATGTGTTTGATTGCAATAGTGTTGAAGTGACATGCACCATGGCGTACGGCGTAACTTAAATGAACCGATAACGGTTTACTGCGCAAGTTGCTTGATCATGTGGACACTTGAGAACATTCCTTCAGTCGAATACTCTTTCCCGTAGAAATGTGCTCTAGCATACACTCGTCCTAAAATGCTTGATTTTGCACTATTGAAACAAACTTCGCTGAACTCGTTTATTTTTGCTAATATGCGTATATATAGAAGAATATATTGTGAGAATTCTGCATAGATTCCGCATTCCCTTAGCTCCATACTAAATGGTGCCTTCCTCCTTCCTCTCTTTGGAACGCCTTTTTTTTTTAGCGGCGAGGGAGGGTTAAACTAACATCTAATCTAAATTTGTTTGAGTTTAGGTTAGACCGCATCTGTAATTTTAACTTAACCCTCTATAACCCAAATTAATTTTCGCCATTCAAATTTTTTCATTTTTGTTTCTGATGAGTAATTTATAGTCACTTAAAATAATTTGAATGACTGGAAAATAAAATTTCCGCACAGTTTTATTTTTCTCCTAACGTCCTATATGAAGGACATTGGGTCGTTAGGACATGCCAAATGGGCTTCAACAGAGTGGTACAAAAACACTTCTTTCAACTAAAATCACGGTAAAAACAGTTGAAATACGTACGTTTTTGGTTTGGTCTGCACATTTTACCCATCGAAAATTAGAAATAATGAATATATATTCATAAATTGGTATAATTTCGAATGAGAAGGAAAATTGTAGATATGTATCATAAATACTTATTGAGAAAAAGACCATCAAAGTCAAACAAAACAATATCTAAATCAGGTGAAATCTAATGGGCCATGTCTAGAGCCTCAATTGTCATTTATCATTTATAAGAGAATTTTTTTTCAGGTACAATTCTATACGGTGTTCTTTCTGCTGACGTATTACACATAGTTATACATGTGTAATGATAAATTCATCAATAAACTTTATAATAGGCTCAGCTAGTTCAATTGTCATAAAAGCATCTTCAACATCGCATCAGCATCTGTTTCTTTAGCAATAACATCTGCAATGCGGCATGTAGGAGAGTTAGTATAGAATCTGAGTAGATCCATTGTTACATAAAAAATTTGGCCTAACGACCCAATGTCCTACATAAAGGACATTAGAAAATTTACTCAACTCTACAAAACCAAGTTATTTGATTGAAAAGTATTTTCAAAGGAATGTTGAATGGTTTTTGTACGTAAATTATGAATTATTGTGGCATTCTATGTTCGCTATTAGCAAAGAAATTAACACAAATATGCGAAGTGTATGATCACCCACAGGCATTTCACGCTCCACCAAACTAAGAAGCGCGTGACAGTTGAGTGAGCAAAATATTATGACACACTACACTCATTTATCAAAGCTGGACGTCTCTTCTCTTCACCAACATGCATTACTGCTTGAAAAGGCTCACCTGAACGAAAATAAATGGGATTTTTCTAATGTCCTTCAGGAAGGACGGTGGGTCATAGAGGGTTAATAGTTATAGTTGAACTCGGTCACCTGCTCAGACACAGAGCACTATTCCTCTGATAGCGATGTGAGCGGTGCCTGTAGATTTGATCAGTAAATATGATCCGCCGCGCTTTGATAACTAGATCTAAAGCAAAGGTTATTCAATTTATGTGCTATTGTGCGACAAAGAGCACAATTGGGTACTGATTTATCGAGAACTCGTTACGTAGCTCCTTGTTTCTCTCGAATTCTTCAAGGCTCAGCCGTAAAATCGCAGAAAAACTTGCGTATTTAATTATGCTTTCAGGATATCAGATCTTTCGTGTGTAATTGGGTTCTGTTGTTAGAGTTGAGTAGTTAAAATTAACTCGGGCGCGAGTACGCCTTATCACACTCATGTCAGCGCAATTAATTGATTTCATGCTATTTTAAATTTAGAAGCTCCCATTGTGTTCACAGATTGGAGTTTCAAGCTCTTGTAAATTAAAGAGTTTGCTCTGCACCAGGCAGCCGTTTCTAAGAAGCACCTGTGACTCTATTGTCATTCATTTCCCGGAAATGTGATGAGAGTTTGAAGTGCAGATAAGCGTGAGGTTGATGAGTTTGACATATCAAGTGTTTTTACGGAATCATTTTTATTACTTGCTTCAAAAATTACATAAGTTACGCTGAACCTGGTCTATTTTAGAACTGCATTTCATTCCTTAATCGTATTTTGTCACCGCTGCTGTTATTCCCGGCGTGATTGTGAATGAGCTCATCTAAATGCTTCTTGAAGGTCAATTAGTTTTTGTTAGCTAGTTGAATTCCTTCACCTCTGACCAGATTAACCGCCCTGACAATTGTGTAATTAATGTGTTGGGTATGCACATAGGTGTTGAATTTTTCCTGAATTTTATTTACATGTTTAAAACTAGCTACATATTTATTAACTTGCTTGAAATTTATCCAGAATGCGACATGCTTGAAATAAGGCGAATTTTTCCCCACCTTCTGTGACAAGTAAATCAAATTTTTCGATGTTTCGCTGGGTTCACGAAAGCTGTATTGTGGATGAACGCTTTTAGTGACACAATGAGAATATATCCTCAATTTTCAATGCTTTATGCTAAGGATTTAACTGTTTTAGAGCAGTTCATTACTAAATATCAGATTTAGATGTTTTCGATTGTAATAGTGTTAAGAGCGTCTCTAGGCTGGGTTGAGATTATATTATTTTCACGAACTTCAGAATACTTGGAGCTTGTTTTCTGGGTCAACATACCATGCCGACTCGGATGCGCTGCGCCGCATTTGTCATCACATCCCGTTTCGCTCTGAAGTGGCTCGCATTTTTTAGCTGTGAACACGAGTTGAAACGTTGCCCTGGATTGCTTCAATGCGGGCCCCTCTGTCAACATTTTGAGCGAACGTGCGTAGAATTGCTAAGTCTACTTCAGGACTGTTCTTTGACTTGTTGGTTGTGAGTTGCCATACGCAGAACTAACTTGCCGATCGTCCGATGCTGTGCAAAGTTTTGAGTGTTCCTTCTATTTTAGGTCAGTGCCTCGTGATGAGCTATGTCTTATTATTATGACATGCTTGTTTTTCATCTTTCCTGTCGAGGTCCTTCTTTGTATGTTAGGGTTACTTTTTATTCTCCCGTTAAACACCGCTTTGAGCTTCTCTCGGGCTCTTTAACTTGTTTGGAGAAGCGAATGCAGTGACGCTCTGGTGACTTATCTGTTTCGTGCCCTCGCAGAATGGAGACATGAAGTTATTACATGCAAGGGCGTCTCAAACGATGGCTTATTGTATTGAAAATACGGTTAATTCTTTTTGAAGTGGGAGATTATGCACCTTATATATAGATTTCGCGTTCCCTTATCTCTATACCAAATGGTGTCTTCCTCTCCTCGAAACGCTATTTTTTTAGTCGTTATTAAGGCTTCAACTAACATAAGATCTATATAATTTTTTAAAGTGAGATAACTGAGTTACACCCGCTTGGACACGCACTATGCTACTAATGTACAGAAGTTGTGTAGATTATAAGGTTTTGGAAAACTTTGCCTTTAAGTTGAAACAAGTAACGAATCTTCGATGCTACGTCTACAGCAATTGGGCATTAAATTGCTGGTATTCAATTTTGTAATATCGTGGGTGATTACTGAACAACATTCGTCAGTTACCTCTACTAGTACATGTAATTTTGATCAATGGATTTTTATCTTGTGTTGTTTGTTGCACAATTCCTAGCTTCTTCCGTATTGAAAATTCCTCCGTTCTTAGTTGACGCAACACAATCTGGAAGCATTACGAGACATTATCTCATTTGACGTACATTGCGGATTGAAATTAAAAATTCATTGTTACTTTTCATACTATAAATCACTGCGTTTACAATGGGTGCTATTGTCGCTCATATCCGAAACTGATTAAATAACTACTGCTGTACCGGCGCGTCCCTTCAAAGGTATACTAGTATTGTATCTAGGGGAATTAGCGCTTCCAGGGCGAATATGCGAGGTCTCAAGGTTGAGGTTAGGTAGGCCTTTTTGTTGAAATAAAATGTTTTTAGTTTCGTTACGGACAGTATTTTTTTTGTTCACTGCTGTCCTGTTTTTCAGTAACTTCCACTTCCATCTTTACCTTCATCTCGTTTCGTAATCCTCCTCAGGGGGATACAACTATTTTATTTATGGGAATTAGTGCTCCCAGGGGGAAAATGTGAGGGCCTGAGCTGAGGTTAGGTAGGCCTTCTTTTTGTTGGGATAAAATGTTATTGTTACGTTAAGGACCATCTTTTTTAGGTTCACTGCTTTCCTGTTTTTCAGTACCTCCTACTTTCTTCTTCAACTTTGATCTTGTTTCATTATCTTCTTTCTGTTTGTATGCCCTTTCTGCATAAATTCCGCGTTCCCTCAACTCCATGCTAAATGGTGCCTTCCTCCTTCCTCTCTTTGGATTGCCTTTGTGGCGGATAGGGAGGTTTAAACTATTTAATAACGATCTAATCGTTTCGTAATCCTCTTTCACTATTTACTGTTTCTGTGTACTTTGTACATTGATACCGCGTTTTGTCAAGTCCGTAGTAAATGGTGCTTTCTTTCTGCTCTCTTTGAAACGCCTTTGTTGCAGACTAACTTCTGATCTAATCTGTACCGGCGTTCACTGAATTTGCTTTCAGTTGAACGTCTAGGTGTAAAATACTGACCTGCTCTGCTTTAGTTTCAATGACTTTAAAGAAGCTCGTTAATTTACTCAGAAGAAGTTCGAAGTTCCTTGTTAGCGTTCTTTGTTTCTTGTCGTGGGTGTTGCAAAAGCGCTCCTAAAAGGTCATTCGTGTTCGTGCTCTCAAGTGTGAAGAAATGGAAAACGCGTCTTCTTAGGACCGAAGGCAAGTTGTCTTTAGCAAGCTTGCCTATCTTTGGCAATTTATATATAATCTAAATCTCTAACCTAATCTGGCGATTTATAAATAAATATACATCCATGTTCTTGGTCACAGCAGAGCTGCGTGAAGACGGTTTTGCTTTCGTTTAGTTTTTGCAGTATTTGTTATACCTTGGTGGGAGCATTATCTGTGACAAGCTAAAAGACGTGTCTAAAGTTGTACATGATCTTCAGTGTGCAGTATTTCAAGCAGATGCTGTGCTTTACAGGGGCGTTTCCGTCGACGTCTCGTTTTTATGTTTCGAGAATACTTAGGCCAACGTTCAGTATTCACAGCCTTCCGAGTTACCGCTGTATTTTCTGTTTTTTCCGAGTTCATTTCGGAATTTACTTGTCGCTGCTTTGGGTCACTCCGAATACAGTGTGATGCATTTTAGGGATGCTAGCAATTTTCGCCCTGGTGCATCAAAATTTTTATTGTGCGACGGCGCACTCAATTTGAGCATCGGTCTCAATGCACTCAATTTGAGCATCGGTAGTTTCGATTGGTACATTCAAAGAATCTCGATTTACCTTTTGTGTTATTTTACTATTGTGTACGCTAAAGTTACATAGATTTATTAGTAGTTTTGCTGGATAAATTTTCATCATTTTCCTCCATATGAAATTTGATTCTGTTGTTGTTGAAGACTGGACAGGCCGCAAGAGCTTGTTTGCTATTATGTTGGTTACTCCTTTCAATAAGACGTCGGTAAAGCGCACCCAGCGAACTTTGGGGGTTTTTGTAACCCTTGGAAACTGCCCACCGCTCAGTTAACACTTTCAGTTGGGGATTTACATTAGCTTTAATGATTGTTTGGCTCGATTTTTGGGTTTTGTGTACCTATCTCGGCGAACGAATTAATGTCTTCACTTTACTGCTTGAACATTTTTTCCTTTTGCATCCTTACGAGTAGCTCGATGCTCATGTTGAAATTTCATCTCGTGACTTTAGTTCAGTGCTCGTAAAATTTACTTTTGTTTGTTGTCCATTGATGTGTCTGCATTGAAACTCTCCTACGGCGCTAATTGTTTGACGCAGACCAACGACGAAATTCTTGTAAGGTATTCTAAGTTTCTTGAGCCAAAATCTTACCAATTGTTTAGGACGAGAAAAACTAAAGGAAATACAAATTATGTTTGCCCTAAATTCTGGAATATACAATATGTGAAAGTATTCTATTTCAACCGATTGAAATACAACAATGCATTTTGATTTCATCTGCTGATAACTTTGTAAGTGCATGAAGTAACTTACGTGCGTAAAGCACATGATTTATCCGGGTCTTCTATCTTCCTTCATAATGAAAAAAAAAATGCTTCTGACCAGTCTATACATTGGTGTCGGATAGCGTTCCTTGAGCGAAAGTATAATTTCACCAAAAATATAACAAAAATTATTCACTAAATTTACATGCTTTTGTTGCATTTTGATTCAACAAATCTTGCACGTCAGGAGCACTGGTATATAACAAATTCGGAAACAAGCATACCATGTTACGATACGAAGGTGAATGACGTTAACAGTAATTATGTTCGTAATCTACAAACATGTGGAAAATGTTTGTTGTGCTAGTTGAGAGGTGAGACAACGCACAAAACCAAAATGTCCGCCAAAGCAAAACAGTAAACGAAATAATGGCGTGCCGCTGTGCCTCCAAACTAAAAAGTAATTAGTCATTTTCATCGTGAGTTTGTTTTCAGCTAATGGAAATATAAATGCGCTGTTTTTGAACCTCAAACATTTTTTTATTGGGCAGTGTAATTTACAATTGATGCTAGTTAAAATTATTTGTTCTTGCGAAGCTCGTGTAGCAGCGAGATTTAAGTTTATAGTCGAGAAAGAAATTGGGTAATGTTCTAAGTGGTTTTATAGCTACGTTGCCGACACTTTTCTCAAGGCCAATTATAATTGATAGCGGTCATCCTTCTGCTGTCATAGCCTATAATATAATATACCTCCTGCTATCCGCTCACCGCACTGAAGCCAGATTGCTGGGTCCGAGCCTCCAATTACATTTGGTGCTTGCGTAGGATCAGCGCTCGGTCTGTACTGGACTAGATGGATATCGAGGTGGCATCTTTGTTTTTAATGTTTTTTGGATGAATGGGGTCTGGGAACACCAGTCTAGAGAACAAACGCCCATGGGTTGCTAAATCTCGCATTCTGCATTGGACTAGATGCAAATCGAGATGGCTTCAACAATTTTTTTAATGTTGTGGGCTGTGGGAACGGCAGTATAGGCAACCAAACGTACATGGGTTGCTAAATCTCACTTTCTGTATCGGACTATGCGCACATCAAGATGGTTTTACAATTTTTTTTATTGTGGGGTGTGGGAACACCAGTACAGAGAACCAGCGCAGATGTGATGCTAAACCTCCCTTTCTGTACTGGATTATTCGCATATCGAGATGGCTTTAACGAATTTTTGATATTGTGGGAACGGCAGTACAGAGAACAAATGCACATAGGCTGCTATATTTCATGTTGTACTCTACGTACAGTCAAGCGGAAATTCGTGCACTGCTTGTAATTCGGCCACTTGAGCTCACTTGAGCATGGCGTTCTAGCAAGCAGAGTCTTAGGTTCCCTGCGTGTTATCTTGAGGTAAATTTCGTGCCTTCACTTTTGGTTCTGCTCTTCAGCACGTGTGCTATATAAGGAGACATCTCGCTGTGGAGTTAGTGAAACGTATATTTTTTTGAGCATCGTGAAGTTTGTCGAGGGTCGTGGAGTTTGTGGAGCGTCTTGGAGCACCTTGGAGCGTCTTGGAGCACCTTGGAGCGTCTTGGAACACCTTGGAGCATCTTGGAGCGTTTTGGAGCACCTTAGAACATTTTAGGGCATCTTGGATCATCGTGGAGTTTGTGGAGCACGATGAGCGCGGCGGGCCGCCACGAGGGCCTGCCGCTGTTGACGCGAGCCCCCGGCAGTTATGAGATGCGGCGGGGACCTCTGCTGAGAGCTCCTGCTCCGAGCCGCGCTCCTGGCGTGTGTTTAAAGACGAACTTCTGCTGCTGGGTGTCCTGTGTCGGCCGCCTCACTCCTGTCTAATTGTGTTCTAACACCTTAGTGTTCAGAAATTACTTCTCAGTTATTTCTTCGATTGGTACGCTCTTCCACTTGTCTGATTACGTTCCATCATCTTAAAGTTCAGTAATTTCTTCCCAATTAAGGTATTTATTCAATTAAATAAGTGTGCTCTTTCATTCAAGAGATATAATTTTTTGTTATTAACGTTATTGTTGCGCTGAATAAGAGTTATGAAGGTGAGATGTTTTAAGTTATGAGGTAAACTTGTTTTTTAAGGGCCCTTCTTTCACAAACCAGTTCCTCAAATTCTCATGTTGAGTTTTTCGTTTTCTGTTTGGTAGTCGATGTCAGTTTTGAGGGCTCCCGGAAACCTGGAATCAAGAAGAGCCGAGTCACCGAACACGCCTGATAACTTGAGCTGGTCGGAATTGGACATTGGTGCTCCAGATAACGCTCAAATTACCACAGATCGGTGCATGGTCGCTTCGACTTGAAAGAAAGTCCTGAAGTTAAAGTCGTGACTTGACCGACTCTAAAATTGGAAGCGATTGGAATCTTTTGCAGTAGTTTCATTGCAAAATTTTGGTCTTGTATTTTGGGTGTTAGTTTCTCCCATGTGAAATTATCACTGTCCTTGCTGTGACATTCAGAGCAGTGGTGTAATCTCAAATGCTCTCAGGTATCGATTGTCTGCCATTAATTTCGGTGTATTTTTGACGCATCTCGTTTTTTTCTTGCACCTGCAGTCGTTTTGTCGCTCTCGTACCATTCATTAAAAATTCCTGGGAATCATTGCGATTTTTTTATTAATCTTCTCTCGTTGCCTGGGTCATTTCGCTGCGGTCGTTTGTAAATTGTATTATTTTGCGTATTTGTAATGTCCTATTTATTGCGAATATTTTTAGGCATCGTGAGTTTCATACTTAGCTTCTTACTACTGTTAAATCAATTACGTTCAATGCTTGTATCGCTTGGCAAAAATTTAAAAGCCTGTATTCGCTGAGCATTGCGAGTGGTGGAGCATTTAAAGGGAAAGGTATCTTCATAATTCCGAGCTATCGAGTTCAGTTTCTGAATTTACTTGCAGCCACAGTGAGCTCTGAAATTCTACTAAAGATGCACAAACGTTTCTCGAGGTCTCGGCCTTTAGTCAATTCCTCGAGACATGGAGTGGCAAATTTGTTTATTAATATTCTATTGAAATCGAATCGATTCAATTGCAAAGTGCATAGTTGATTATCAAAATTTTATTGAAATCTGACCGATTCAATTGCAAAGTACACGCTTGTCGTCTCTCGGTTACTCCTCTAATAATAATTCATGTACAAAAGCATGAATGGGAGGCAGTAGAATTCTTTCATCCACTTGAAGTTGAATGAAGCACGCGCCGCTGCTCCTTCACCAACCTTTATAGGAGATCTTATGTACGAGAGTCCAATCTCCTGTGGAATATGAAGAATATCTTTTGAAGTTGTTTTTTATCTCTGTTTGATCAACCTCGAACATTGAGGAACTCCGACAGCAATTACTTGCTTTGGGAGCACGTGCATTCTTTAGAACTGGCAGTGTTGTGAGGAATATTGTACGCGTGGAAAATTCGTCCGGGTTACTTGTCGTTATTTGGGGATGCTTGTGATATTTGTATGTTTTATCATTATTGCGTCAAGTTTCAACTAGTGATTTAAAGTAGTCAGTGGTTAAAGTAATTTTTCAAGTGATCCAATTGTGGATTTTTTCTACGAATGAGTCGTCAACTGTTCCAAGCGCGTATAAAGGCTTTGTCATGAGCGCTCAAATGATAAATGACATACTCTTAACTCTTGGATCGAATTTATCTGCGCGCTGATAGGCAGTCAGAAATGATTTATTATTCAAAGCATTGAGGGAGGTGAGCGATATTTTAGATAATTCTGCTCAATTTTGTTTTGAGATTATCTTTACTCATCTTTAACGTGCGGGGTGTACGTGTAGACTTAAGCATGCAGGTATATGTGTTAGCTCCCATGGCAGCGTGCAAAAGATGACGGTATAGGCGTGGGTAGACGTGCTGAGTCGATCTGTCCGTCGTTATCGAGCTATCGCGATGTCGCTCTTATCTTCGACGTCCGGCTCTGCAAATATAGGTGTCTGTGTGTGTTTTTTCTTACAATGATCTATTTATGTTTCTAGTATTGTTTCTACTATTGCAGAAACGTTGTTCCCAGGAGTTGAGCATTAAGTTACTCGATTTACTGACCACTTCGTCGTAGAAGACCCCGTTTATTTTACCTCGATTTTTTTTTCTGTATTGCTATTTCGTTGAATTACTTGTGAAAATAAGCCACATTATGGCGCTATGAATCCTAATATTCATAGTTGTTCTTTCAGGATTCTTTAGAATAAAATGTGGTTTCAAAACAAGCCGGTTGGCCCTTACTCGAGTTGCCATTCAAATCTTATGCTGTCTGACACAATCACGCACAGGCATCAAAGTACGAGTAAAAATACCAATCACATCCACAGTCATCAGTGTTCGTGTATAATGAATGCCTTTTTGATAGTTGAAGTGTACCTATTTATTGCAAGTGGACGTCAATAGTCACGTGTTCGCGCGCAGTATTAAGACTTTGGTAGTTGAAGTGTTCTCATTTAGTGTAAGTGGATGTACGTTGACTTTCTCAGGCACCAATGGGAGCACGGTATCGTAATACGCTATGCCTGCGCTGGCTGCCGATTATAATGGACTCATTATCTGCGTCTGTCTGGTTTTGTGTAAACGTGAGCAACGTTGCCGGCTTGTCTCATATTTAGAACTTCGTCGATTAGAATTTCAAGGAATCCAACTGTCATCATTCAAATCAATTTATTTCAAATTTTGCATAATTTCCCTCATGCTTTTCTAAGTGTTTAGTTTATTTTATGTCCGAATGTGTGCCGTGGGTATGGAGCAGCTTTAGTGTAGAAATTTTGATTATTCGTCATATTTGTATAAAAACATTGCAGCCATCGAAGTTGTACGTGTGGTTGCATTCATTAAATTAGTTTGTGAATAAGGAGCTGCGGTAATTGTGTTTCCTGCTCTGTTACTTGTGTTTGTTTATCATTACCTTGTTTTGTGGCTCGTCCGTGTATGAAGCGGTTCTTTGTTCTACATTTGGACGCGTCGGCCGCCTCATGTTGGATGAGCTCAAAGTCGAGACTGGCACCTCCTGTGATGTCCAGTTACCAGCAATAAGGTGTCTATAAATGTGTGTAATAAAAATGTATAAAAAATGTGAATCATAAATGATTAGCATCGTATATGATTACATTTTTAGCGTCCTCTTGAAGGATGACTTTGATATGATTAAAACTCTAGGAAGTACTTTACGTTTTGGAAAAGGGAGGTTTGTTTAGCTACAGTCGATGACTCTGCCTTTTACTGACGGTTACTCAAATATTTTTTTGTTTGTGTTCCAGGAGCCAACTAAGTTTTCATTTGTGACGTTTAATTTTCTTCTATTTAAAAGTCTTTACTTTGGTTTAACTTATTGGATTTGTATCTACGTCAATATACACCTACATCAAAACACTATGCATGAGTACTGGTCAGTCAAAGAATGAGGAAAGTTTTTTGGGACGCCCTCTATATATACGTATAAAAGCATATACCTTTCATTTCTGGTTATGATTTCCACATGCGTGGACTGAGTGGACTCATCTGAGTGCGGCAGAAAGATTCAGCGCTCCCCATATAAGTAAGATTCTTTAGATTTCATGACTCAATTAGTTGTTAACTGGAGCTCGTAGACGAACTAGACGCGCCTACAATCATAAACCTGGTTAGCTGAATAGATTTGTATTGTTAATCGCATAGGAAATTTTTCGGGAGGGATGTAGCATCAGCCTTGGAGCGGTGACGCGTTCGGTCCCGTGTTATTCTCATAAGGGCGGAAAAATATGCTGAGTGTGTCGGAATTATAACGAGAACCTGATCGCGGGGCTAGTGTTTAACCCGTTAATTCTCGAGAGCCAGCCCTGTCATGGCCTTGTTGCAGTGTTTTTTTGTTGCAGTGTGGCCTGATTAAGTCTTTCTTATTACAGTGTTATCTGATCAGCTTTTTGTGTACTATCAAAATTGTGAAATTTGACAATTTTGCTTTTGTGGATGTAAGAATCACTGTGTCTTGACTACTCAGCATCATAATAATAATTTAGCATGAAAATCCTGCCTGATTGACCTTTTTTCTTGCAACCCTGCAAGGTTTCAAGAAGTGGAGTGATTTCTACAGCTAAATGTCTGAAAAAAAGCCAAGTTTGTGAATTTTGGCCTGAAGAAATGCCAATCTCGCTACCCGTCCCTGCAACAACGAGTGACCTTGGTTTACTCTGCGGCTCCTCTGCATGAACGTTCGCTCTTGACCACAGGACTTTTTACCTCAGCGAGACTCGACTGCGTGGGAGACGAACAGAGCTTCTCTTTCAGTTTTGAGGGCGTTTGCCATTAGTCCTGTATTGGTCATTGTGAGGGTGGAGTCGCTCCTTCATGGAGCGCCTTATACAACTTCCTTATCACGTTCACTGCGATGATTGAACTGAAGTTCAATCAATGTCCAACTCAAGTTTAAAGTCGAAAGTTGTTGAAAATTTCATAATAAGCAAATATGAACTGGGTATATTCAATATCATTAATATAAAAAGATTGTTAAAATTTTTTCAAACGACCCATCAATGAATCGTTTCGCAACTGGAAAAACTTGAGTGCGACCCACCTGTGGGCCGTATTGCAAGCAGCGTGTTAAATCGCCATGCGCTGCTCCTGCAACTACAGCTTCCCTCGTTTCGTGAGCCGTGATTCTCTCTGTGAAGGTGTGACCAACGTTCTAGCACAACATTTGACGCTTTTAAAGTGCGGTTATCGTATTATAAATCGTGCAGATGTTTTATTATAAAACAGCATAAGGATTATTGGTGATTACTGTTTTTGTTTCTCCCAACTCGGTTCTCCTTTAAGACGATATTTTTACGTTTCCAAGTGCGGTTATTTTAAGCAGAAAATATGTACCGACTCCTTTTGTTGCTGCTACTGCTACTGCTGCTGCCGCCTCATTTTTTTTAAAACATCCTGTACTGCGAAGGACACTCACTTGCGTGCCTGCGATCATCCGTGCGTTTTTTTTACGCAATTCTTATACGTTTCATTTATTTGTTTTTCTGCTTCAACGAGGAGCTGCCTACTCTCCATATTTGTCCGACCATTTTGATGAAACTCCTTCAAATTTCAAGTTATGATAATTTCATTTGTATAATCTCCTTCAAATTTCAAGTTGGCGAAGGTAGGCGTAATTGTGAAATTCGATTTTCTGATGCGATAGTACATGCACGCGAAGGCTTCTAATGGAATATACAGTTTTGGCTTTTATTCGTGTCGGCTTGTGGAACTCATTTATGGAGTAATAATTAGCTCCTCCTTATTAGCTGTGTTCTGATGGATAATGTCTTATAGATAAGTGGATGAATGGAGCGCTACCATTATAGGACCGACGCTTCGCCTGGCATACACACCATCCCACACCTGATACCACTAAATTTTATTCTCCTAGATTCGATTCGTAATTTCGTTCTTCTAGATTTGATCATTTGTTGAGCTAGGACCTGCCGGTGGTTACAGATTACTTTTCATGCATGCAGATTCAAAAGGGAATGTGGACGAAATCCAGTAAATCTATTGTTCATTTCAATGCTGAAAATTGAAATATGATTGAGTTTAAGTTGGACATTGAACCTTTGGGTGGTAGATAGCAGTTGGTTGGCGTGTTGAAACCAGTTGCGAAGGAACTGCTGTACTCTCAGACGAAACTACTGACGTATCTTGGGAAAACCAGGCTGAAGTTATAAAAAAAAGATTCTTCACGTTCGTCGAATTGCTCGACCTTCGGAAAATGTTGAATCGTGTGTCATGGTTTTTAACCACAACGTATGAGAAACTGTCATTTAATGGAGGACGCTCTATATATTTGATATGTTNGTGGGCAAGACGCATCCTTCACGCACACGGACGCTGCAACACACGTACATGAAAATGTGCGAACTTGACGTGGGTGCGCCCGGTGGCCTTTAATCGTTCTCAATTGCATCCATTTAGGAAGGATTTCCTCACAATTCCTGTGTTAGGACCGTCCTTTTTTTTTATTAATCGTGCCTTGATTTTACACAATCTTTTTCAGGATGGGATTTGATAAGTCGTTGCCGACTTATATTTTTTTCAGCCATGAGGTCTAGTCGAATTATCGCTGGTAGATGATCAAAATCTCTGTTGCAGTCGTTCTCTTCTCCATTTTCTTCGTCATCTGGGCCTTGGTAGATCCTGGAGTTTCGATGTCCCGTCGGTTCCTTCCCATGCTGGATGCAGTCTAGCCAGATGTCAGCTGTTCTCAGCTGAATCCACCGTAGTAAGGGCCAGGGTAGCTGCTGTCGTCGCTGTTGGTACTGTTGTCGCGTTTACGAGCGTCAGCTGTGTCCGCCCGCTCACGTCGCTTGGCCTTGAGTGTATGCTGCGGCAGTGCTGCGCCTTTGTAGTGTGCCGGTGGCAGTGCCTCGGTAGTGCACCGCGGTAGCCTCGGTCGACAGCAACAACTGAAATTTTAGTTGCTGTTATTCAGTGGTCTTGTAAATTTCATTCTTCAAGACATGTTCCATCATCAAGCACACATCCCAGCATTTCCATTCATACCATTCTCCTGTGCTCACAAAAGGACACACTGAATTTTATCCTAATTTAATTCCGTTGTTTGCAATAATACAAGATTAGATGAGTCGTTAGTTGTAGCTTCCCTATCCGCAAAAATAAATGTGATTCGAAGAGAGGAAGGAGGAAGTCTAAATATGATTTGAAGCAAGAGTGTATAAAATTTCAAATAGTACATTCACGTTAAAGTTCGTATGACAAAGTACTCCAGTAATTTAATTTAATATCAAGTGTATTTATATAAATATCGAAATTTTAATATGCCATTGATGCCGGTATCGTTATATTGATTAAATCTTCATTTCATAATCTCATGACGTTCTTCTCGATGAGAAATGTTTTGATGGGTTTGAAATATTATTCAGTTCCAAAATAGCAATCGCAATAAATTTTATATGGCATGGTAATACAAATTTTTAAATCAAACAACTATATACTCTCCTTACTGTGCATCGTATGTTGAGAAAAAAAAAAACATTACATTAAAATCTCAAGTATTAAACATTATATCCTAAGTTCAAATTTACTACATCATTCTCTCAACGTGATGGCATCATCAACTGCCGTAAGAAGCAGTGCCTTCGACAGGCGACCGTTATCATTTTCTCGGTGCGATGTTAGTGAGAAATTAAGAGAACGAAAGCAGGAGTAAGAGAACGAGTTGGAGAGCTGGAGAGAAGGAGGGCTGGGGGAGAGGGTTGTTTAGAAACACCAGGCGTGCCTCGGGCCCTGGTGCACACCTCCAGCAGTCTCTCCACGCAACCTCACACTGGCATTTCTCAACACCCCAACATCCAAGCGAAAACGTTCATTAAAATATGGTAAATTTATTGCAATGAATTGAAATTAGACACGGGCAGCAGAATGAAATGATACGCAATAATCTCAGCATGATCACGTTTATCATATACTATTTAATATGTGAGTACGTTGAATTGCATATGAGGAGTACATATCTTAATTGCATGCACTGCTATTCTGATTAAATGAATTTTACCTTTAAATGAATTTTCTTTAGTGTATAAAATATGAATGAAATTTAAGTAGATATTTAATTGAATGTATCATTTAAAAAATCAAATTTAAGGAAAGTATCATTATTATTTCTAAATTTTACAAACATCATTTGAATTTGTAAATTCTAAATTTAAATTTGGTTGGCATAAGTTAAATACGCAACGTAAATTGGAAATTTGAATTCGTGGCGTCTGCTGCAATACAGGTTGCCTGGGCTTCTCTCGGAAAGCAAAATGGCGTTCAGAATCAGTTACAGGGCAGAAATTTGAAGTTTACAGCATTCTATTCAAATTCTCACATAAATCATTGAAATACGGTTAGTCCGTAGCATAACTAATTAAATGATGCACGAAATAAAATTGGCATTTAGTAATTGAATGATTTTAGATCAAAGAGAGTACATTCAGATTATCAGATTCTACATAATCAAACGGTTTTATACATTAAATGATTTTACACATGGTGATCAATGCACATCTACTAATGGTTGACACCTGAATTAAATTTTAATTAGCAATCAAGGCAAGGTTCACACGAAAATAGGAAATTATAAATGCATAGAAAATAATGGGTCACAGTAATTAATTATACCTTTAGCATACAAAATACATGAAATATTAGATTACACACATCCTATCGTACATCCTAATTTTGAGTTGTGTAACGGGTTCAGTTTGAGATGGAGACAGAAGTTATGGAATATGTTAGAGGTTTAAATTTTATTTTGGTTGGCTCGAGCGAGTTATTTTATTTTTATTTCGGAGAGAGTGAGTAAGGGAATTTTCATACTTTTGCGAATAAAAATCCCACCACAGCTGATACCAATTGTCGTAGACCTCTTTTTTTCTGCTGTCATTTCCTCTGATTGTCGTGACTTAAGGTCACAATTCTTTTATTTTTCTAATGAGGATTAAAGGAGACTTATCAACGTCCACAGAATAATTATTAATTATCAGTCAATATATATGGTAGCGTGTCACTAACAACTTCGATAACCAATCTCCATCCTTAATGGGAAATTAACGATGCAGGAAACATATTATTTATTCCCTACAAAGAATACAAAATTACTAACACGTTGAATGAATCTAGCGCACCTATTACATTAAATGAATCTAGCGCACCTATTACATTTCGAGTTAATAAACG
>JACJUY010000948.1:68399-136549 GCA_014220935.1 Platorchestia sp. MABIK
AGAGTGAGTGTGTGAACGAGTGAGTGTGTGAACGAGTGAATTAATTTACGAATTTGTGGATGATTTTCGGTTTAGAAAAGAAGACCGGAGAGGTTGCTAGCATCTGTATTTTCAAATTTCCTGGCTCAATAAGTTAATAAACATTCACGAGTAAACGCCTAGTTATAATTTATTACACAGTTTGGTTCAATCAAATGGTCTATCGAATAACATATTGGTACAATTAAAATGAATAAGTAGCTGCAGTAAAATATCCCCAAAAACTCTAGGCATTTATATATAAAATTATCCAAAACATTGTGTTATTTTCAAACGGTTCATCACACAATAGCAGCTACCCAACAATTTTTTCATTTTTATAAGTCATAAGTTTAGCATCGATTAGTATAACTTTAATCCTCAATGAACTGTTTGCAAATTTATTATTAATACGGAAACGCTAAGTTCACCAAAATGAAGGCCAACTGGAGGGGGAATTTGATTATGCTGAGTCAAGTTGCAACAGCAGATAGATTAGATTATTAGTTGGTTTAAGCCTCCCTATCCGCTACTAAGGCGATCCAAAGAGAGGAAGGAAGAAGGCACCATTTAGGATGGAGTTTAGGGAACGTGGAATCTACGCAGAAAGGGCATAGAAACAGTAAGATGAGAAAGAAGTTTATGAAACAAGATCAAAATTCAAGAAGAAATTAGTAGGTGTTGAAAAAACAGGACAGCAGTGAACCGAAAAAAATGGTCCATAACAAAACAAAACCTATTCTATTTCAACAAAAAGGAAGCCTACCTAAAGTTTAGCTCGAGCCCTCGCATGGTCCCCCTGGGAGTGTTAATTCCCATAGATACAATAGTTGTATCCCCCTGAGGGGAGTTGCAACAGCAGCTCGCACATGGTTCGTTAGAATCGTTTACCCAAGAACCAATACTGAATCTTTGTATCATACTCACTGGAGATGAAGGAGTTAATTACCGCGGCCCCTGGTGACTTCAAGAGTACAGATTTTCTGCTGTCGCCGATAAGTGCCTAGCTTGCTCAGTCTGTTGAATCATTATTACTACAATTATTATATTTCTCTTACCCTCGAGGTATACGAGAAGATCTAAGCACTATCAGGCGCTGATCATTTCCTTCAAATGCAAGAACCCCTTTCATAACTGGCACTTCCTCTCATGAGCCGTTTACAGCTCGCTCACCACACCCTAATTTCTCACTAGTACACTCTTTCACTATTCTTACAACACTGAAGCGAAGTCTACTCATTTAGAGCGATGCACATCTGACCAATACTAAATTCTCTTGCCGGCAGCTTAGTGCAGCGAGGATTGAGTTATTCTGATCGACGTAAATAACCTGATTAATTTCCAGACGAACAAAGACACCATAAACACAAAATTAATCAATATTAGGTGAAACATTGGGAAAGAACATAAAGAAACTTCACGCAAATTTTCAAAGATAATCACCCCACAAATAATAGCAGCGTTTTAACAGGAACTTCTACTTATAATATAATACCTAACATTTTTTAAAAGTCATATACCTACAGCTTAATATATATTTATATATATGTATATATGTAAAGAGTTTAGTTACTGAAGGCTAAGTTGATAAAACAGTACAAATTTCTAAATTTATTTACCTAAGTTTCATTATCGTCGATATCAGCCTTACTTAGTATTTGGTGACAGTAGCGTAATATACAAGAAAAGAGTTAATGACGACTGAAATAAACACTTTGTACACTACAATGTTGAAAACTGCGGCCGTACGCAAGTCACACACAATTCGTTTGAAAAACTTCTGCGGGCTGACATTACTTTGGGTCACAACTACAAAGAGTTTTTAATACCTTACAAAGTGCGTGAATATTACTCGACGTTCAACCTCGTTTGAGTTCAAGGTAACTTTGAAATAATTTAATCGTTTACAGTACTTGTACTCCCTACAGAGTGATATTTTAAAACTGCTGATAAATTTGAACATCTGAGTACTTGATCAGCTCGAAAGAGTATTCAACAATAAAATGAGAACTCGGTAGCAACGATACGAGTACGTTTGCCATTTAAAATAATTAAGTACACACAATGGTCAGTTTACGAGGCAGAGCACGACAGAGGTGATACGTTCGTAATTAAAACTCGTGGGTAATAATAATGCTGGAAGTCACCTCAGCCACTCGGGCTTCAGGCTACCCAGGCTCGGTAGTCCCACCTGAACAATACGTAGGTCGAGTCACTTGAAGGGTGGTTCACTGGAGGCGACTGAAGTATCTCGAGACCAAATTGAATGAGCGTCTTAGGCAGTTTGATTTGGTAAAATGATATGAACAATGATTATGATTTAAACGATAACACACGATACAACTAATGGTTTCAGCGTAAAAACACCGCATATTTTGCGGAAAAGTGAATAAGTTCATAACATCCATCTTTCACAGAAATACACAGGCTACTGTAATCTGGGCCTAAGATCTACAGCAACCATCCGAGTGCTTTATTCATCAATAATATAAACCTTTACAAGGAGCCCCTCAGTGAGAACTGGAATATTTTTGTCGATGCTTCAACGTGATACAGGTCACAGAGCTTCTGCTCATAGGCACTGAATGGTGATGGTGGTTCATCGTACTTAGTCGAAACGATTATAACAACGATGGTGAGTTTCACATGTGAGGAATATGCTTCATAAATAAGCGCACGACTCGAACTTGACTTTTGAAGGCAATTGCGTACAACATGTCTCTATGAATAACTGACAATCTTTTTGAAATTCTAGTAAGAGTGTGCACTGTTTATATATGTGAACTATATTTCAGCCTGCAGAACCCAGATATGGACAGTATTTACGGTTTTAGCGTGAAGACACTTGAGAAAAGAAAAATAACTCGCATAAAGACAAAAATGTCTTTTTGATTTTACGTTCCAATTGAGACCAAGAGAACATTTTTGCGAGATCACAGAACATGTATGAATATTTGTGCATAGAAAGTCCAAAAAACAAACAAACAAACAAAAAAAAAAAGAAATCTGTCACATATAATATTAATTGGAACTGAAAGACACACTTTTACCATAAAAGACAATTTCGAGAATCTTACCCCTATAAGAGCGCAAGTACACGACTTCCGATGGACAACGTCGGCTACAATGAAAAATTTCAAATGTAAATGCAATAATTAATAAGTGTGAATAAATTTTTATCAAGAAAACGTAAGTGGCCAACGCAAATAAATACTCAATCAGGCTACAGTAACAACCTGAGGGAACGTGCTCACGAAAATGCGTTTGTGGGCGTTTCAGATAACCACGTCCCAATGTAATAAAAGTAGCACCAATACTTCATTGAAGTTGATGGAGTAATAAAATGGACGACTAAGTCGACATTTGAGTCGACATTTCGACTCAACATTAAAAACCATGAAAGAAAGCCTTGCAATTTGACTTGCACATACACATGGAATATCAAAGTCACTCTGGCAGTAACACGATGCAAAGCCCATTAAGTTTGAGAGAAAGAAAAACTTGAAGACAAACTATTAGAATTACTGCAAAAGGGTTACTAACTCAGTGATCATCAGTAGGTACAGTACAGTCACTGCTCAACAGCGTCCATTGACCAAGATAAGCTAACATCGATTAGCAATTTTGTTCTCCAAAGAGTTTGGGATTCTTGCGAAAGGGAGCTATAAGCTAAAAGTAACGAGTGCTTTACGGGAATTTAGGGTTTCTTAGACTAAGAAAACCTTTCCTTGAAAAGCTCAGAATTTTTTATAACAGAAAAACCAAACATTTCTGTAAAGGAGTCCAACATCCCCTGAAGTGCGTTTACTATCTCCGCGTACCAGTGCAAAAAAAAATTTCTGAAAGGCAATAAGGATAAACCGACGAGCGCCACACCGACATGATATTCATACTTTCAAAATTCACCACTTCAAAATCATAAGTAGAAAGTAACTTTCATTAATTTACACAAGAAATTACTTGATTTATCTCTCTGTTCCTATTCGATTGAAGCACTCGAATATGGGTAAGAAATAATCAGTACAATATTAAAAAAATAGTCATTTTGTTGTAGCATAAAAGCTGAGCTTCACCTCAACTATGAGAACGAAAGTTAGTAACTTCTGCACAATTTTTCAAGCTTATTGAGACAAAATTACACATTTATTCTATACATAAAGCGTTGAATGGTCAAGTGAAGGAAATTACTGTACAAGTGTACACGCAAGGAACAATCCACATCACACAAATTTAAGAATTGAGAACGAGAGTAAATTTAGGACACAAGAGCAGCCTTGTGATTGCTGGTGGGCCTTCAGTAACAAGTGCAGTCATGGCAGACAGACAAATATCTACCTTGGTAAAATAACTTACGTCAAGACAGAGGCGATTCGTAACAGTAAGAGTACTTCAAGTTAACTACCTTGCACAACAAAAACAATAGCACGGTCGTAGAAGTGCATAGCTTGTTACGAGCAGTATGACATACCCGAGTACACTCAAAACATGAACCAATGTAACAATTTTTGCATTGTCCTAACAGGTTATTATTATTATTATTGTGTCCTCAACAGATTCGTTGAACTCAACTGTTTGTAACTTCTGCATGATCTAAAACAGGATGAGTGGAAAGAACTAGGAAAAACGATCAATGAACCACAGCGCAGCAAGAGTATTAAACAAAGCCAAGTCGCAAAATACAGAATCCGATTCTAATATGAGTAGAGAGAAAACAAGATGCATGTTCCCATAGGGCCGTCGTAGTCGTACATAAACACGCAACACACTAATTGGGTATAAATAAATTTAAAGATTAGAAATACATCAAGCAAACACCCACAGAAGTAAAATAAATGAAAAGATATAACGCAACAAACCACGCTTAGCTACAAGTGTTAAAAAGATTCGCACCATTAAATTTTGGTTCTTTAATAAATCAGAATTCTGTAGCTCACATGGAAGCTCATCGATTGCTCTAAGCTACGGTAATATTAAAATCTCCAGCCTGTAACATAGCAATAATTGAAGACACCTAATTTTGCGTCTGCTTTAGAATGAGAAGACAAGCTAATTTTTAAATCTTTCAGTCACAACACAATCAAAAAAGTAAGAGTTACACTGGCGTGATTAAATGCATGGATTGTCGCACAGGCGTCAGCACCGTCTGCAATATGCGATAATACGAAAAAAACGGCAAGAGAGAGGCAGCGCCGCTACACTAACAAACTGCATCATCAGAATTAGCCCACGACTGTCATATTATTAATGTGATTGTTTAACCACCGTTACCACTAAACAAGAGATCCACACAGTGAAACATGGTATCAAATTATTTTCGAAGTGCACACGGCTGTCATACTTGCACGACAGCATCATCAGCATGAAATGGCTTGAAGTAGGCATTGTGGGGAGCTAAGTTAGCCAGCAATGCAATACAGCACCGTTAGCACTATACGCTGTCTCCCGCAAAAAATTTTGCTTCAAAACTCTACTGAATAACCACTTAATTTTTTTCCCAGGGGTGAATAAAATCTTCCCTTTTTTCAGAAGTGCAAAAACAATGTTCAAATTGTTTCATTAAAGCATTGCTAGCATTGAACAGCAGACAGGGTCTGACTGAACTCTCAGCGTTATATGACAGCACTCAGTATTTCATCGTATGGTCATCACATTATCTAGTGCTATAGTCAGCATCATCCGACAGCCCTTTCAGCATTTCCCGACTACATGATCTTCATTGATCGAACAGCGCTGTTCACAATACCTAACAGGGAAGTCCTAATTCTATTGGCTCTTAGTATGACAATTGACATTATCAAATATAATTGTCAGAAATATGCGACAATACCTTCAGCATTGTAATAAAAACGTGAAACGCAATCAGCATCAGAAAAGCCACAGCAATGCAGCAACTGCCAATAAGGTCTGAATTATGCAGCATCCTATCAGCACTATCCGGAACCAACCTCTCAGCATATAACGACAGTAACATATCAGCACAAGACGGTAGTAACATACCAGTATGATACAGCAGCATTCTCACCTCAGTGCGCACCATTCACAGCACAAACAAAATACTTTCAGCATTGTGTACTCCGCATTGCTAAGCCCAAACGACGCCAAGTGAAAGAAAGCAATGCTGAAGATCACAGGAGCAGCACTAAACCATAGCACCATCAGCATGAATCAGACCTCTCTGCGACGACTCAGACTGAGATGGCTGCGACTCGCTCATCTGAGACAGAGACGCCTCACCGATGGAGTCCAGGTCCAAGTCATAAGCGGAGTCCAGTAAATAGATCTGGCTGCTCGATACGGGACCACTGGCGTCCAGAGAGTGTTGTGTTAGCTGCCCTAAATCCGAGCTAAGGATATCCAGAAATTCTGGGTTGCTGCTTCCTAGAAATTCTGGGTTGTTTGTCCGAGGGAACTCCGGATTCATTGTGCCAGGAAAAGCGACGTTTAAATTTCGATGACGGTGGAGTTGACTGCTGCTGTGACTGTTATTATTGCTGCTATATCCGCTACTGTTATTGTTACTGCTGTTGCTGGGCATGAAATTGCTGTTAAGGCGCGTATCAATGTTACCGTTACTACTCGCAAGGTTAGCTGAACTTCCATGAGAGTAGCTGCTGTTAGTAGCTCCCGAGTCGGCGAGAGGAGAACACTTGAAGTTTTTGCTCCTGGATTGAAGAGGTTGTTGCTGGCGTTGGTGCTTTTGTTGGTGACTGCTAACGACGGTGGCGATGCTGGTGGTATTTGTGGTTACTGGAGCAGCCACCACCACCATGTCCTCATCATCATCGCTATCAACTGGAACAGAAAATTGTAAAATATGTCAGGCTTGGTCATAAAGTAACGAGTGTCCAACATTTTTTAAAACGAGATAAAAAATTCAAACAAAGCTGAAAACGAAATATAATATAGCGGAATGGAATACGACAAGACTTTTATTCACACCTGTAAATAGCTCACCATATGGACCACATAATCGTCAAAACTTCTCATAGAATCATGCGTTAGAATGTGCAATGATTGAAATATATGTACGCAAGATATAGAGTCGTAACATCGTGCCGTTAGTGGTTAAAACAAACTAATTTATGGTTTTGTAGACATTTGACGTTCCCGCGAGTATTACTCAGAGCGACTATCTTATTGGGCTTGGAGAGTAGAAATAGTGACTAACAATTTATTTTGAAGTATAAATTAATCAAAGTAACTAATAAAAGTGCGCCGTATAAGTATAATATGATCTGTTGGAAATTGTCTATATATTTTCCAGGACTGAGAAACCTTCGATGTAAAACACGATGAAGAGTACAGTGCGGTGCACAGTTTCTGAAACGTCCGATGCAGTGGGACCAGTATATTAAAGAGTGCAGGTGTGATATTTCTTTTGTCCGAAATGCACGCAGTCCGCTTGGAATAAATGTGCAAAGTATCTTCTAAAGCGATGTACAGACATGCGGAATGCACGCTCAACGCACTAAAGTGCTTCATAAGTCTACAAAAAGGATATTTTGGAGCCCAACACTACTAAGAGTGCGATGGTGTCGCATAACATGTCATCAAATTCTAACAGCAAAACCGTATGCGAGTCTCAAATGAGCAGTGCTGAGTTGATATTCAAAATTCTACGATATACAAAGGAGCACAGCGTTCATTATGCATTTAGAGTAGTTTGCTGAATTTTCTTGACGCAGGTATTGATAAAAACATAAATAGCGTGCATACTGAAGCAGACGCGCTGTTAACTAATGTACTACAACTCTGAATGCGGTCCTCTTCAGAATCAATAACTGTCGCTAATGGAGTGGCGAGTAATGGCCCTTCAGATAGCACAAATCCTTCCAAACTTGAATGAAAAATACCAAAGCACCTAAAGAATTCTCCAGCGAGTGGGAATACGCAAAAACATCTTCAAAATTTCGTAACTCAGACCAACAATGGTAAGACGATGGTCCTTGACGCTAACGAGTTCAATTGGCAATGTATTGAAATGACCTCAACTTGTGCATAGTTAACGAAATGCAGTACGTGCATCAAGTGCAAGCCTCCAAGAACTGCGTTGAGAGCACTACCCGAGGTGCAAGGATTACTGCTAATAAAGATGTGGAAGTCATGGGCTGAAATTAATAGACAAGCCTGTTTGTCTTCATGACATAACAGGCTCTCATATGCTTGATTGCAGAACAGTCTTTAATATTACAGGGACTTTCAAATTAAACTGATGAGAAATCCCAGAACGCCGAAAGCAAAGCTTCTAAATATAAGCAGAAATCATAGAAATATCAAAGGAAGTGTGCCCTGAACAGCCCACGCCTCTATCTATGCTCGACAGCGCCAGGTGCAGTGCTAGGTAAACCGTTCATGTTCACACCACTCAGTGGAGAAGCCTGTGTGCCCTGAAGTAGAAGGTGGCCGGCCACTCCTTGTGTGAAGACAAGTTTTCTTCTTTATTTTCCTTCTCATGTGTGTCTTCTATGATGATTTTGTTAAATGATCCAACAGGAGATGGTAATGTCTTTATAAATGATGATTTTGTTTTTAGATGATCCAACAGGAGATGGTAATGTCTTTATAAATGATGATTTTGTTTTTAGATGATCCAACAGGAAATGGCAATGTCTGTATAAATTATGATTTTGTTTAGATGATCCAACAGGAGATGGTAATGTCTTTATAAATTGTGATTTTGCGTAGATGATCTAACAGGAGGTGGTTATGTCTTGATAAATGACAAGATGTTGACTTGCGCGGTATGGTGTTTTAACGCATCAACGTTGACTTAGGATAAGAAATATAGGAAAGAAAGCACCGTGTTGTTAAGGAGATACCAAGCTGACGATGGAAATTCCTTGTACGATAGTGACATGTAATAAGATAAATATCAAGCTAACACAACTGATTTGAACTTAACTTGGTGAGGGAGTTATAAAGCTTCTAAGGAGTACGTAAGAAACTATTACAGAAAAAGCTTCAATTGTTGAGAGAGCATGAGTTACTGAATTCTAAAATTGTTGACTCTTTACTTAACAAACATGTGTGATTATGCGCACGGAAAATATTCCTTGAACAATGAAGTTAGCTTGTTGGTTTTTGTTTACGAAGCTTGTGTTTAGAGCACACCAGCCACAATTCTTATATTACAATAAACTCTTAATGCACTGCAGGAAGAGAAAACGTAACTAAAGTACAAAAATTATAACTTACAAATCCAGCTTTTGCTTTGAAGTTATTGAACTTTCCCGATTACCACCGAATTCAACCTAGTCAATGTATTCATAAAAAGCTTTGGTAATGCAACTAAAATAATATGGCGAGATATGTAATATGGCGAGATATGTAATATGGCGAGATATGTAATATGGCGAGATATGTAATATGGCGAGATATGTAATATGGCGAGATATGTAATATGGCGAGATATGTAATATGGCGAGATTTGTAATATGGCGAGATTTGTAATATGGCGAGAAATGTAATATGGCGAGAAATGTAATATGGCAAGATATGTGTGGTGGCAAGATACACTAAAATAACATGGCGAGATACGCTGAAATAATACGTCGAGAATGTATGTTCATATGGGTGGCTTAATTTTGGTGACAGTCGAGGCACTGATTGCGAAGAGTCGGCGATAGGGCGACGATTGTCTCCCACAGCCCGCCAGGGCACCGCTGATGCTGGGCACGTCTTCAGGATACCCAGGAGCTGCTGGTACTGGTACGCACGATACAGCGTCACTTACGGACCAATTCCTGATACTGGTCCAAATTTTGCGCGTTTGGTTGATAAGATAACGTTATGCTGTGCAGGGTTTACAGTATAACTTACGTATCAACTCCTGGTTACTGGTGTCAATTTTGTGTGTTTCGTTTAGATAAGATAACGTAATGCCGTGTAAGGTTTACATCGTCATTGAGAGGCGCTCAAAAAACCCAACGTTATACATTTCATGTATCAACTTTATTGGAAATGAACTGGTTTTTCTGCTCTTTCTTTCTACCAATCAACTTGGGGTTTCTAGTTCTAATTTTGCGCGTTTGGTTTAGATAGGATAAAGTTAAGCCTTAGGTCACTTTAGGGAAACGTGAAATAAAGCACATCGCACACGAACACACCGATGAGCAAAGTACAAAAACTTACGTTGCTGTGATTAGAAAACGTTCAAAACGAATTTGAAACGTGATGCACACTCAAATAACTCTTAATACCGTACGCACCCACAAGAATATATGTGTTATTTTCACACATGGGTTATGCAAACAAGAACACATGGAACTCACACTTGAACATGAACACTTTGAAACAAGTACCAAGAAAAAATAATGAACAGAAAGGAGTGAAAAAAAATATAGGACAAAATATTTTTGAAATGAAATACCAGGAAACAGGAAAATATGAGTAAAAAACACTCAAATATTTCTACATAAACACGATTTCTATCACCAAAAGGAATCGACGAAATGAAAACAACAAAAAATTAAATTACGTAACAAGTTATTAGATTAAAAGTTAGTTTAAGCCTCCCTAACCACAACAAAGGTGTTTCCTACGAGAGGAAAGAGAAAGACATATTTTCAAACCGAATTGAAGATACGAGAAATTCATGCACAAAGTGTGTTTCCCACACCATTTGTATAGAAACAGTAAGACGGAAAGAAGCTTATAAAACAAGATTAAATTTCATAAAAGATGACAGCAGTGAGGAGCAAAAACGATGGTTTGTCCAAAAAAAAAAAAAAATGCATTCTATTGCAACAAAAGGAAGGCCTACCAACATTTAGTTGGAGACCTCATATCTACTCTCAGGAGCGCTTATTTTCAAAGGTACAATAGGTGTATTCAAGTGAGGAGAATAACGAACAAATGAAATGGAGAAAAACTGAAAATAAAAACTGATTTTGTTCCAAAATATCGACACCGTCTAAGTTGTAATTTTACAATAATTTAACTCAGGGCTTTACAGTTTAGATTTTAACAAGTTAAAAAATCCTCTGATCATGGAGAACAAGGAAATACTTTATACTAAACAATACATAAATGAAAAAATAAAATACATAGATTATCTTGGTAAGCTTCACACCAATATAATTAGAAAACCATATTTTGGTTAAAAATAAAGGTCAACTGGTTCAGGAATTATAAAAGGCCAATCTTTTAATAACGCTTGACATTAACACAATTGAGGATTAGATTAGGACGAGTCTGTTGGATATTAAAATCATAGAACCAAGCACAACACTACTCGGTAAGAATAACAAATACAAGAAGCAACAAAAAGAGACCACACAAAATTCATACAAATTTACCTGATTAAAGAAAATATAAAATGACCATGGGGTATAATTAAAATAACGGAACAAAACAGCGGCCTTGAACGCACGGAGGCAAAAGCAGGTTACCCACCACAATAAAGCTGAAATATGTCACTGAATAACACCCGCCTTTTTAAACGAAATAATAAGGAATGAAATAACAAACGAAATGAGCTCAGATACCGACAAGAGATTGCAGGAAAATGTGTGAAGAGCGTAGAGCTGAACCAAGTCTAAAGTTCCGATCAAGAGGTGCGTCGAGCTGCGGAGAGGCAGATAGCACACATGTTCACAATCAGGGATATTTTGCCGGACAAGTTACCTACATTAACTTATGACTGTCCCCAGAGTAAACTATACGAGTGAAATTTACACGGAGAAGAGAGCTGGATCCTAGATCTTACCTCTTTGTTAAGACACAATGGTTCAACCTCACTCTACACTGCCACAAATTCAAAAAAATTACCCGCAAGCCAACATAGCTAAAAATTTGAGATATTTCGAGATGTTAATCGTGCCTATGGTGTTCATTAAAACCGCAGGGCAAGTAATACAAGGATCTATTCCTCCAGACCAGGAACTTATCGCTGACGTTTATCACTGTAATTGAATAGGCTTCATATTTTTTGTTCAATTCTCGCCACTGCATAAAGACTAACCCTGCACTCACATGAGTCTCTGAAAATAGAAAAAATCCTTATGGTTGGGAAGAGGAACATTTAATTTAATTATAACCCTGAATAAAAAGGAACAACATAATAAAACAAACAAAATGGAAGTTTAAAATTCATGCTGGAGATTTATAAACGAAAAAACATGCAGCTGTCCTGGAAAAACACTACAAATACAGTAAACAATGATAAACCTTCATAAATCTCAAAGAAAATAAGAATCGATGGAGGTATTGCCAACCTATGAAGGAATACAAGACAATTATCACAGAGAAAATTAGTCGGGTACTTAGTCATAAATTAGTCAGGTACTGTACTTGAACATCGAAATCAGTCTAAGATTCATAAGCTATCAATAAATAACACTGAGATAAGTGTGTAAACACTGTAACAGGCTTCCTCTGCTAGTCAACAAATGAAGTCAGAAATGAACAGAAAAAGCAATGAATTATTCGTAATTCGGCTCTATTTTTCAGAAGTTCTTGGTCAAAATAAACATCGTTATAAGCAACAGGAGAGATGTTGGTGTCTGTGGCAGTCAAGTTGTGTTGACCGGCAGCACCTGAAGTTCAAGATTAAAATAGCGTTTTTAGAAGAATTGATGTGAAAATAATGAAAACCTGTAATAGATCATAAGAGAAGTAAAGAACGTTAATTCAAGAGAAGAATCGGAAGCAGGGTAATAGATGCATGAAAACCTGTACTCGGAAGACAATGCTGCTATGGCCATAAGGAAGCTAAAAGGCGGACAGAAAACCCGATAAGATACAAGAAAAAACATGCAGCGATGGTGAAGAGTTTCAAAGTTGAACTGACAAAAAATGACCTGAAAAGCAATCCCTGAAAAATAAATCGTAAGTAGAAGTTTAGAATGTCGCCGTCAAAAAAAATGAAGTCAAAATTAACATCACATTTCTGCCTCATAAAAATTCAGGATCATAAAACTTAGAACAAGAGAAGTAGAAGCAGTTTTGTTGCTACACGAAACAAATGGCAGAAAGCAGGGACTTAGAACAAGAGCTGCTAACCTGAGTTAGTCTGAACAGAGGAAGAGGAGGTGAGAGGTGCCTCCTCCCCCCAGCCTTCCCTGTAGCCGCCTCCCGCCGACAGCACTGCAAGTTAGCGTTAGCCCTGAGTCACGTGGTGTCCGGAGGTGTAACATGGGGACTATTTGGAGGCTTTAACAGCCCACCAGCCGACATGAGCATGCTGCTGCTAGTATTCGTGTGAGGTTAAGTGGCTACCGAGTGGCTGCAAGTTAGCATAGAACTGCGAGTTGACGTTAGCTCAGAGCCAGTGGTCTAGACTTTAGAGGTGTTCACATGTGAACGCCCGACCAGCTGGCTCGTACATGCCGCTGCTCGTTCTTGTACGGGATGATTGAAGTGGTCACGAGTGATGGTGGAATATTGGAGAAGTGGTCGAGTATTGGTTAGTATTGGTTAAATGGTAGCCGAGTATTGGTCAAGCATTAATAAATTTACGCTGTTTGAATGTGTGTGGGCATAGAATGACGGTCGAAAAGCTAAACTTTGAAGAGTAGGATATTAGGAATAGGAAAAGCAGTCTAATTCTTTAGCTGTAAGTAATCACTCGGCATCTAGAGAGGCAAACACAAGACAGTTAACCAATACTGTTCAGTAGTACGCACAAGTAACAGATAGTTGAATATCATAGTAACCACCAGCATGAGAGAAACCAAATCGAGTAAATCGTACAATTACTCAGCAAAGAAGGCATCATTCGAAAAAAAATGAGCACCGAATGATAAAACTTGGTTCAAGAGAGCTTGAAGAATCGTATTTGCGATGCAATTAGCAGGTGCTCCATGGTGTGTGTGGAGCAAAAGATGTCCTAGAACTTGAAACCAAAAGCACGATAGAAAAAGAGAGAGTTTCTAAACTAGTTATAGGGGTCATGCAGACACAAGACTATATATGCGCAAGCTATAAATTTCAAAATGAACCAAAGATACGAGCTTTACACCAGAAATAGAGACGTGGACACAAAATCCACACCCTGTATCTACGCTCCTTACATGACGCAATACGTACCAGTGAGCCAAATGTTATCACCCTCAAAGAAGATGAAGAAGATGCATGCAAAGCTCACAAGAAATACTAGAATCAAGTCTACGACAACCCTCATGGCGCCATGCTAGGTAAGAATAGACGTAAGTCCACAACACAAATGAGGTATAGAGAAGATTCAGAATTGAATAAATGTCCTTAATTCACTAACTCCCAAAATGAACTTTAAAGACGGCTCGAGTCCACCACATTCTTGGAATTCCAAATAAATTAATAAAGCAGTCTCACTTGGTCGGGTTTGGCATGGGGCCGATTTTTTGCGGATGGGAGTGGCTCCATTGGAGGCAGACCCAGCATTGTGGTTGGTGGGGTACTTGTTGAGGGATGACGGAGTGCTGGCAGACCCGTACTGCTGCTGCTGGTGGTACTGGTGGGTGGTTGATGCGTTGCTGGAGGTGTGCGCGCCCCCTACACCGTTGCTGGACGGCGGTGGCCCATTGGACGAAGTCCCTTTGTTTGCCTGCAAAAGATGGTCCACGTCAGTAAAACCGTTGCGCACGCGCCGAACTTCCACCAGCAAGTGAGAATCTGCAAGTTCCGCTTATTCAAGTCGTCCAAATTTATTGAAGCAGCCATTCAAGTGAATCATGTGATACTACAGTAAGCTCAGTTTAATCTAAATAGTGAAGGCGAACATGACAAATTGACGATGTTAACTTGAATGCAGCGAATAAAAACAACATAAAAAGTGAAAAAACACAGAAAAATAATTACGCAAAGCAAGTGCGATAGAAGAAGAAATGAATTAAATGTTGCACTGGAAATAATGGTTGAGAATCCTAGAAAAGATACGGGTTGTCAAAAATAATATAAAAGAGCAGTATATAAGTAGTCTAAAATAACATTCAAATATGTCAACCACCTAAACAGCACACCATAATATAACCAATACGACCTAAGCCTTTTCCAAGACATTTCAGTGAAAAAATTCCGCAACCTTATGACTGATGTAGTCAGAACGCGAATGCTTGCTTCTTCAAATAATTAAAGCTTCTTTATAAATACCCTACAAGAAGCAGAGAAAAAAAATTTGTACCTCCAAACAAATAAGAACCCTCTTTACGACAGGAGGGATTAGATTAGATCATAAGGAGTTGAAGTCCCCTTAACTACAACCATGGTGTCCCTAAGAGAAAATGAAGAAAGGCACAATATTGTTTAACATGGAATTAAGGAAACGAGGGATCTAAGCACAAAGCGTGTCCCCGCACAAAGCGCATAGAAACAGCAAGATTGCGAAACAAGGTAAACGTTAAGGAAGAAAGAAATAGGCGCTAAAACAGGACAGCAATGAACCAAAAAAAAGATGGTCCGTAACAAAAACAAACGCTGTTCTATTTCAACGATAAAAATAGAAACCTCAGCTTTGAATCTTACATCTTCTTCTAGAAGCGCCAATTCCTACATATCCAATAGTTGTATCCTCCCACTGGAAGCACCAATTCCCACACATCCAATAGTTGTCTCCTTTCACTGGAAGCGCCAATTCCCACACATCCAATAGTTGTATCCTCCCACTGGAAGCACCAATTCCCACACATCCAATAATTGTATCCTCCCACTGGAAGCGCTAATTCCCACACATCCAATAGTTGCATCCTCTTGAGGAGCACAACAGTAGAGCTACACTCAAGAGCCACCAAGTCAACTTTACGGCGTAAGTCACACAATTACTCGGTAAAAGAAGTCATTATTCAAAAAAAAGAACACTAAGTGATAAAACTTTGTTCAAGAGAGCTTTTGAGCTAATAAGTTTCAGCCAACAACTGGACATTGAAAAGAGCTTTCGAGCTTTAGTCTCGACCAACAACGGAAAGCGCTGGCCGATACACACACCATGGGCTGCAGCTTTAACGACCCGTAAGCAGCAGGAGACGCAGCTGTAGACTGCTGCTGCAACTGAGGCTGCAGATGCTGCGGCTGCTCCATGATCTGCATGCCTGCTGCAGAGTTGAGCTGCTGTTGCTGCTGCTGCAGAGGGGAAGGCTGCTGCTGGATGTTTCTCAGGTACTCAGCCGTCACAATTCCACGTCGGTCTGCAAACATTTCTTGTTTGAATTTTCGTGGTTTATGTCTTACTGGTTTACCCAATGTTTTAGCTAACTGGTCATCGCGATATTTTTTAGTTATAAATTCATTTCAACTTGCTAAAAAGAAGGAATAATGCAAGCAAATAAGAATTTCACACGAGTTGACAAAAATTCACGTGCTCCAAAATGGTATTGGTGATGCGAGTTGCTGGGAAAGTCGAAATAATATATTTCAGGTACCTCGCCAATATATCCACTAAGAGGTCAAGTTATTTCACAGTTATTAAGAGCAAGTTCCAAACGAAGTAAGATACAGCAACTAAAAAGCATCAACATATATTGGCGAAAGGGAATATTTCAGATCCTTATTGTTGAATGGACGCATAACTGGCACCGCAAACTGACAAATCCTAGCTAAAATCAAGATAAAAGATGAGACAGGCAACACCTTGTCTCAATCAAGAAAACTTATGATGCCCTGGCGAAGTCATTCCGATTATTTGCTCATTGAGAGATAGTACAGCGTTTTTACGTATACAAGATACACGTTAGCACCACAAGAAGTTATCGAAAATGTAACTTCATTCCTGACAATTGGAGAAGCCACGTCAGCCAAAAACTTGGGCTAAAATAAATAGCGTGGTTTATAGATCCCTTACAAGAAAATACTCAAAATCTGCTTTACAAAATTAAGCTAAAAGAAATAGCGAGGTTTATGATCAAATGACCCTCACATGAAAATGATCAAAATACGCCTCACACCATTGAGGCCCTCACATGAAAATGATCAAAATACCCCTCACAACACTGAGGCCCTCACAAGAAAGTTTTCAAAATACGCCTCACACCATTGAGGCCCTCACATGAAAATGATCAAAATACCCCTCACAACACTGAGGCCCTCACATGAAAATTTTCAAAATCCGCCTCACATTATTGAGGCCCTCATATGAAAATGATCAAAATCCGCGAGGCGCGCAAGAGAGCCTCACCTATGAGGCTGGGAGTGACGGGCCCACACAGCACGGCGAGGCAGTTGAGGCAAAAGTTGCCTCGGCCGTAAGGGTTCGCGTGCTGTGGGTTACGGCGCCTAGGGTTGAACGAGCCCTTGATCTGGAAAAAGGCATGGGTATTTTTCATTGGCTGGTCGCCCCACCCTAAATAATGTGCTTAATATACAAAAATGTATATTTATAAAGCTTCTGTCTGCAACATTCCCAATCATTCGAATGATATTAAAAAATCTGACATCTGCTCACTCTTGTTTACAAGCCAAAAAATAGTGCTGATACAAGAATAATGAATAGAAAGAAGAATGCTTATAATAGAAGCTGATAAAATTATAGCTGAACAACCTAAAATTGTTCAATGGCACCACGATATGGCATTACCGTTAGACAATTGATTGATAAATTATACATTAGTTTTAGTCTCCCTTTACCACAACAAAGACGTTCGAAAAGAGGAAGGCACCATTTAGTATGGAGTTAAGAAAACGTGGAATCTATGCTCAAAGGGTGTTTCCGCAAGGGATCCCGTGCGCATAGAAACAATAAGATAAGAAAGAAAGTTATGAAACTAGTAAAATTTGAAGAAAAAAGTCAGAGGTGCTGAAAAACAGGACAGCAGTGAACTGTAAAAAAATGCTCCTTAAACAAAAACCATTATACTTCAACAAAAAGAAAGCCTCTCAGCTCCGGATCTCACATTTTCCCCCTGGGAGCTAATTCCCATGGATAGAATAGTTGTATCCCCCTTAGGGGATACCGTTAGATGACACCACGGCAGAGGAAACAAGGAAGAGTCATTTCTTTTGGGAATATACACCTCCTCTTGTTCGGCTAGCCAACAGAACGGCTTTATTTCATACAAACTTCATGACGTCACCATTACAATGTCGTTAAGCCAATAGTGGGGCCAGATTTGGAGCTAGCAGTGTTGTCAGATGCAATATGAGAGCTGCTATAGGTCCGTGGCCATGACGTCAGCATTGCCACACGGTCAACGAAAAAAAAGACTGGTTTGACCCTAACTTGCTTCTTTTACCGTGGTTAGCATTGTTGTGAGATGCAATGTGAACGCTGCTATAGGTCTGCTGCCATGACTTCAGCATTGCCACACAGTAGACGAAAAAAAGACTGGTTTGACCCTAACTTGTTTCTTTTACCGTGTACGGCACTCACATCCTCGTTGGTGGTCTGGTTGGAGGTGGTGAGGTAGGTGTGGAAGCCGGCCAGGCCGAGGATGGACCAGACCGCAATGAAGCAGATCACGCCCTCCACCACAGACGCCGGGTTGTGCTGCACCGCGTTCACGAATGTGCCCTCTGATCCTTCCTTGCCCTCCTGCATGTCTGCACAGCCACAGGACGGTGCTCAAATACTCGCATGAAACAGTACTCAAATGCTTGCATGAAACAGTACTCAAATACTCACATGAAACAGTACTCAAATGCTCGCATGAAACAGTACTGAAATACTCGCATGAAACAGTACTCAAATACTCGCATGAAACAGTACTCAAATACTCGCATGAAACAGTACTCAAATGCTTGCATGAAACAGTACTCAAATACTCGCATGAAACAGTACTCAAATGCTCGCATGAAACAGTACTCAAATACTCGCATGAAACAGTACTCAAATACTCGCATGAAACAGTACTCAAATGCTTGCATGAAACAGTACTCAAATACTCGCATGAAACAGTACTGAAATACTCGCATGAAACAGTACTCAAATACTCGCATGAAACAGTACTCAAATGCTTGCATGAAACAGTACTCAAATACTCGCATGAAACAGTACTCACATGCTCGCATGAAACAGTACTCAAATACTCGCATGAAACTTGCTGTAACTATAATTGAACCTTACTACTGGAATGAAACTTTCCTGTAATTTGCCACTTACTATAACTAATGTGTGAATACTGCATTAATCAGAAAAATTTCATTGCATACCTTTGAGGGTCTTTCAAAGCCTATACAGACTATCTCAATTAGAAATTAACGATATAGAAGAACTAATTCATTTTTCTCTTCAATGCATCACAAATGGTGCGAAATATTCGACCACAACTGTGACGTCACAATTCCTCCTAGATGTGTAAGAGGCCTTGGTTGCACTCGCAGTCTGACATGTGCCCTACTTTATCCGGCCACCAATGTGATGACTAACAATCACGAATAAAAGAGTTTGACACACAAAAACAAGAAAAAACATCAATACAATCTTACCCCTTATATGTTTCGACGTGAGTCGAAGTGTTTCAATCTTATCCACTCACATAACACAAGGCAGGCTAAGGCGCTCACACTCATCTCCTCATATATGAACTATGGTGCGCATAGTAGTTGCTCACATATGAACTATGGTGCGCATAGTAGTTGCTCACATATGAACTATGGTGCGCATAGTAGTTGCTCACATATGAACTATGGTGGACACAGTAGTTGCTCACATATGAACTATGGTGCGCACAGTAGTTGCTCACATATGAACTATGGTGTGGACAGTAGTTGCTCACATATGAACTATGGTGCGCACAGTAGTTGCTCACATATGAACTATGGTGCGCACAGTAGTTGCTCACATATGAACTATGGTGCGCACAGTAGTTGCTCACATATGAACTATGGTGCGCACAGTAGTTGCTCATATATGAAATATGGTGTACACAGTAGTTGCTCATATATGAACTATGGTGTACACAGTAGTTGCTCACATATGAACTACGGTGCACACAGTAGTTGCTCACATATGAACTACGGTGCACACAGTAGTTGCTCACATATGAACTACGGTGCACACAGTAGTTGCTCACATATGAAATCTGGTGCACATCGCATGTGCTCACACAAGCATGAACTAAGGTGCGCAACGCATATACACATAGTGTATGACACACACTGAATTTTCTCTCATATAAATCAAGGCGCAGAGCGCATATGCTCGTACATGAAGTATGTGCGAGCACAGCGCGTGTACTCACAAATGACGAGGTGGGCGATGACGCAGGAGAAGATAAAGACGCACAGGAACGCCAGAGAGACGAGGAAGAGGTAGAAGTAGCGGTAGTTTCTCTTACCCACGCAGTTCCCCACCCATGGGCAGTGGTGATCAAACCTCTCTGCACAGAACAAAATTTTACACTAGAATACAAGTTGGTGTGAACCTTCTTAACCGCAACGGTGTCCCAAAGCGAGACAGGAACAATCCAGCATGAAATTAAAGGAACGAGGGATCTACGCACAAGAAACCCATGCAATTCCCACATATCCAATAGTTGTATCTTCCCCCTGAGAGCGCCAAATCTCACATATCCAATAGTGGTATCCCTTTGAGGAACTCAACAGTTGAATAGAAACGCAATTTACTCATCATTACCATTAGAAACGCGAGAGTAACCAAGTCAAGTTTCTGGCTCGAAATCCCCTGCGCATTTGAAAACTAAGATGCACATCTAGAGCAGCCATTCTCAACCTTTCCTCCATCACTGACCCTCTCGGCTTTATGTATTTCTCTATTTACCCCCTCCCTACTCCCATACAAAACACAGGCACACTTTTTTTGCATTCTCTCTCTCATCTTACAGAATTAAATTTTACTTAAATTTTTTAAAAAAATTATCAGGTACTTAAATTATTTACCCCCGACTATTTATTTTTTATTTTTACCCCCTAGGGGCAAATTTACCTCTGGTTGAGAACCTCTGATTTAAAGACTTTGCTCTTGACATTACGTTTATGGACTACTCGTCAGTGGCCGCAAAGGCGAACAGTTAGGAGTCAGCGGTGAAGAGCATAAAATATAGCCCAGGCTGTTTGACCTCACGGGATCGATGGTGTTCGCGTAATGCTAGTGCTTCTGAAGAGTTCAGCGTCACAGCTCAGAGCATATGCGAAGGTGGTCTGAGCCACAACACTTCCTATAACAGATGCAAAATGAGATTTTTCTTCCATTGGGGGCGCGTTTGTATTATGTCTCTTGAAAATGGCCACCAATCGGTTATTCTGTCATTGATTTACAAACAGCGTTTGCATCATTTGGATAAGAAGTTTTAAGCCTCCTCAACCGTAACAAAGGCGTTCCAAAGAGAGGAAGGCACCATTTTGTAAGGGCTCAAGGGAACGCTTAATATATGCACAAGGTGCACAGAAACAGGAAGTTGAGAAAGAAGTTCATGGAACAAGATATTAGTTGAAGAAGAAAGTAGGTAGGTGCTGAAAGACAGGACAGCAGTGAACTGGAAAATGATGATCCATAACAAAACGAAAAACCTATTTTGTTTCAAAAAAGGAAGCCTGCCTCACCTTTGCTCGGGGTCGCGGGACCTCACCTATCTTCTGAGGGGATTCAATTTCACCGAAAGGAATGACTGCCTAATTCTGAGCTCGGGACCTCACATATTCTTCCTATAAACGTAAAATGCAACAAATTTTGAACAACGCAGCACTTGAAGAAAAACTAATAAATATATTTTCATATACTGGGGCTATAATCCAGGATATTACAATCATACACGTATCGAGAAAGACACGTTTTTGACAGCCGCAAGTGTAAGACAACCAATACATGAATCGTAATTCTATAGGACACAAGTGCCGCGTACTTCTATGCATAGGGTAGCATAATTTCATAACTTTACTATCGTACTCCGTAATTATTCTGAAGGACACATGCCCCTTGAATGCCTCCCCTCCAGAGGGTGGCATAAATCCTTAATTCAAAATTAATGTCTTACTCCGCAATTCTATAGGGCAAATGTTTTTTTCATGCTTCCTATGTAGAGTGTGGCATGATTCCTTAATTCAAAATTATTGTCTTAATTCGTAATTTTATAGGACACATGCTATTTTCACTTTTCCTATGCGAATTGCGCCTACATTTATCATTGACCAGCGCAATAGACGTGATGGATTGCACAAGTTCGAGATGTGTGATAAGTTGCATGACTTCACAGGCACTGCTGGTAGGAGTCGTTATGGCACTTAGCGCGCATTCATTTTTGATCACTGAGCGAGACGCAGAAGGTGAAACTGCGGTTTTTTTTTCTTCACTTCGTGCTTCTGGGATTCAATAAACGCATGCAAGAGAAATAGCAAGACATCTTAGATACTCAATGCAACTATATTCTATAAACCGTAATCACCACAGAATTACATGAGTTTACGCGAAATGAGCGTGTCCCTAAAGCTATACGTTGTGGGATCAGTGTGCAGTCTGAAAAACAGACCACAGAAAAGTCCCAGCCTAGATAGAAATCACGATATGCATGAGCTGTACATTCGCTATTAGCAAAAAAGAAGGAGGCCAGAATGCTGTAAGCTTGTTGCTGTACGTCACGACGTGGGTACTTTTTTCGCTTTTTCAGCGTGCAGTCTGAAAAACAGACCACAAAAAAGTCACAGCCTAGATAGAAATCACGACTGAATAAACTATTCGCCATTAGCAAAAACAAAAAGAGGCAGGAGTGCTTTAAGCATATTACTACACGTCACGGGGTGGGTATTTTTCCGTTCTTAACAGCTACAAGAGGGCTGCTATACCGTCAAGAAAAATGACACTCGTCGGCAAAAATAAGTGAAAACATCCCGCGCCGTCCTGACGTGATCAATACCCCCGTGACGCGAGGTGGCTGACCGCTACGCTGTGGCAGGCACGCTTCAATGTTGCTCTTATTATCACCAAGTTTAAACAGTGAACTCAGAGTCTGCGAAGTTCGGCGACGATCCCACCGAGCAAAATTGAATGTCACCTAAAATGAAGGTCTAGGTTTGAAATTTCTGCGTATTTTTCACACTTTAGTAATGCATATTCGATGCATTACTTGTCAATTATATTATGTTGGCACACATGATGTTCCCACCAGGTTTTGTTATCACTACCAGCACTCCTAAACCAACAACATTACGTTTAGCATTTACGCGTCCTGCACTAGCAAGAGCCTTTGCTTGCAAGTTCGTTCCACCATTTAACTGTAGGAATGCTTTAAGCACATTACTTACTTAATTATTTACGCTCTGAAGTAGAAGTTACTTTAAATATGAAAATACTACGCTCCGTTTTGTTAAAGAAGTACAACACAGTTGAAGCAAGGAGACCTAATGTAACAACTTTATATCAGCAGATAGCTATGTCTCATAGGTGCATGAACTACACAGCACACCTCACTCGTAAGCTTTACTGACCACTCTTATGTTAGAGTAAAAGCCTAGTTGAGAAGCACACCATTCGCCTTCACATCGGTCATCATCACCGAAAGGTGCGGCAGACCAAGAAATTATGATGAATTCAAAGTAAAAGTCTAGTTTGAAGCGCTCGCCACGCATTTCGGTGATGACGACCGATGTAAAGGAGACTAAGAAATTATGACGAATTTCAAGTAAAGTCTAGCTGAAGAGCACGCCATAGCTGCGAATCGCTCGCACTTCTCGGTGACGATGACCGATGTGCACGAGACCAAGAAATTGCAGAGCATAAGACAGATTGAGCCGTCAAAACATGCTACGCCTGCAATTGAATAATGTTCCACTTCTTTCCTTGTGAATATCAAGGTGTGATGCAAGGAATATTTCATCCCACTCCTGTATGAGTTGAGCCCCTGCACACGAGGGCTACAAGCACGCGAAAATGAGTCAAGGAAGGGAGTAAGGGATTGGTTTAAACTGTGATGGGAGAATATAAAGCTAAAATTCAGGGGTAATAACGAGTGAGTGTTACGTAGTAACGAGGAAGTGTTAAGTATTATTTGATAACGAACTACACTCCCAAGAAACGAAAAGTAAAATACGAAGTATTAAAATAAGTTGTAATAAGTAAATGAAACAGAATTTAATAAAGGAAATAGAAAAAATCAGAGCAATAGCGACGATTAAGAGCAAAATATAGGTTATAAAAATAAGGCTGCTCGCAATGACGCAAGGATGAAAGTCTTAAACTTTCAACTGTATAGTACGAAAATAAAAGGACCCAAAGATAAACGAATTTTTTACACGTGTATGTAAAATGAACTGAAGTCTCTTACATAATATTTCATAAATAAATTGGTCATAAGTGTTGCATCATTTTTTTACCGGCGGTAAGAATTTAACTTCGTCCGCAAAGTTAGCAAAGTTGGCTGCAATAGCGAATTTTCAATGAAATGAACATGGACCTTGAATTCGTATCGCCCATTCCGCTACTCAAGAAGCTCACTTCTAGTGTAGACCACACAAATGATACATCGCGATCGTGCCGTATAACACGATCTGATCGTTTACGATAGATCTTGATGGCATCCAACGATACACTCCAATCGTGTCTGAAGATGTATTCCGGTTGCATCAATAATTCATCGCAATAGAAGACAATTTGAGTCCATCAAGTAGTTTGAGAAGCTCTGGGCCCCAATTAAAAACACTTCATATGAAGAGTGGATTTTATTTCTCATAAGCGGCATGTTGTCTCAAGGTGCATCGTAACTCGGATACGACCTGAAAACCTGAAGCCCACACTGGCTTCATAGAACGCCCGTTTTCCTCACTGTTTTCATGAAACGACCGTTTTCCTCACTGTTTTCATGAAACGACCGTTTTCTTCACTGTTTTCATGAAACGACCGTTTTCCTCACTGTCTTCATGAAACGACCGTTTTCCTCACTGTCTTCATGAAACGACCGTTTTCCTCACTGTCTTCATGAAACGACCGTTTTCCTCACTGTCTTCATGAAATGACCGTTTTCCTCACTGTCTTCATGAAACGACCGTTTCAAACACTGGCTTCACAGAACGCCCGTTTTCCACACTGGCTTCATAGAACGCCCGTTTTCCACACTGGCTTCATAGAACGGCCGTTTTCCACACTGGCTTCATAGAACGGCCGTTTTCCACACTGGCTTCATAGAACGGCCGTTTTCCACACTGTCTTCATAGAACGCCCGTCTTCCACACTGGCTTCATAGAACGCCCGTTTTCCACAGTGGCTTCACAGAACGGCCGTTTTCCACAATGGCTTCACAGAACGCCCGTTTTCCACAATGACTTCACAGAACGCCCGTTTTCCATACTGTCTAAATGAAACTATCGTGTTCCTCGCTACAGCGAAGCTTTTCCAGAGTACACAAACCAAACCACAATCCATGGATCTGCTAAGACCGAGACCGAAGTATAGCAGTCCTGGGGTACGCGCGAACAACCCAGCATCGATTTACGCTGCGCTCAGTCAGGGTCTCTGTTAAATCACTCCTAATAGCAGTTCTTGCTGTGAAGGACGCGAAGTAATCGTGACGCTAAACGTTGAAGTCGGAGTGAGGTCAATACTTCACGTGGGGGACGTCATTTTCGCGAGTGATGTAACACTAAATGTGCGGCATTTCGCTATGACTGTAGTGATGTATTACGCTCGCCATACCGAATTAAATGAGTATATTGCTATTTCCAAATGTGGGAATGTTTCAGAGGTTTACTCACCGGTAGTTTGAGGCAGATTTTGACGTTTCAATGACGTCAATAGGCAAGAAGTGATATAATTTCTTTATTTAGGCTTGTTATCAATACAACAATGTTTTGTAGTCAAACTCTACATCTCTGATCACTTCCATCTTCAACTAGCACACCACATCAAAGTAAAGATGAAAATCCCAAGCTTCGCTAAATTAGTACATAACGAAAGCTCGCAGCACAGCAGCTTCGTCACGATGTAGTACCAATATAGAGAATCAAAGTTTTCTAAGATTATTGCGCATCTTAACTCCTTGAATGTTGACAAATACAAGACAAAAACACATCAGGATACACCGTTCTAAATTTTCATTGAGCAGGATGAGCCAACCGCATCATTTGGGTGTCTTAAACACAACGTGCTGCGGACCTGAAGTCACGTAAGATTAGATTAGATGTTGTTTTAAGCCTCCCTATCCACAACAAAGGCGATCTAAAGAGAGGAAGGTGGGAGGCACCATTTAGTATGGAGATAAGGGATCGAGGAATTTCCGCACAAGGCACATAGAAACAGTAAGTTGAGAAAGAAATTCATGATATCATGCAATAGTATTTTCTGTTGTGTAAGACACACAAGCAATCAGAGTGTCCAGAGCGACAGACCAGCAGGACTGTAGAGCAGCAAGCAGCACATGAACACTTGCAAGCATGTTGAACAGTGCGGAGTTGACACGTCGTACAACACGTGCGAGAAGTTATCAAAATCATGTACTCTACTAGACTGGAGTTATAGCAGAATTTAATACAACTCCATAGCATATAAAATAATGCATTAAAATAGAGCATATTTTAGAAGTGCATAACACAGAAGAAATACAATGCAGCACAACTCAAAACAATTCAGCATTACACAGTAAGAGAAGTGCACATCTCAGTAGCATACAGCACAACACAGTTTAGAACAGGAGCACAAGGAGCACAGTAGGGCAGAGTGTAAATAGAAGCACAACAAAATTCAGCAGAGCAAAGAGTGCAGAACAACGAAGTGAAGAACAAACGGCAATCTAAGAGGATAAAGAAGTGCAATAGGCCAGAGCAGACACAGAGAACAGAAAGGAACACAACAGAGAACAGAAAGGAACACGCAGAGCAGAGTATACAGACCATCAAAGTGAAGAACAAGCAGTAAATTTGAATGTAAAAGAGCACAGAGTGTAGACAGGAGCAAACAATATCCAGCGCAGCAAAAAGAGTACAGACCAACACAGTTGTCACAGATGGAGCAGTGCGAGGCACGAGGGGGCCTGAATATCTTGCAGGTGAAGCAATACTTGAGCTTGACCGCCACTCCGTTGATGGTGACCTCCTTGGTGCGCGGTGGGGGCCGGTAGCTCAGGCCTGCTCCTTCGTTCACCACCTCTGCGGAGACATGCGCAGGCATCAACCACTTGTCCTTGGTTTAATGCTTTACTATCAAAATGTAATACAAAGTCCACTTTAAAAATGGCTGATATACTTTATCCCTTGTGAAATTAGTGCCCTAGTGTCTTCTTTGAAGGTCATTGTTGAATGGCAGTCACTTCTTCATTGTGATGGCGGGGCCAGTTTATTGATGGTGGTTGTGATAATGGCAATATGAGTACATGAATGCTGATGTTAAAGGGTTAATAATGCTTTGCAAAGAGTGGCCGTTCATTAAATTACACCACAGAACGGCCATTCATGAAAATGAAATCAACTAATGTAAGGATTGACATGAAAAGTGTTAACTAATGGAACATTTCAAGTGATGAAATATTTTCACTGATGGAAAAACACAATAACTGACAAAAATAATGACATGAAATTGAAAGGCCAAACAAAACAATCATGGCTCACCAATTTGCCGCTCAGTGTAGAGAGCCTCATCGAGCGTGGCACGTGGTATGATGCCAGGATCAGTGAAGCTGGTGTGAAGCAGCGTGGACAGCACAAACAGGAACAGCAGCGCTCCCACTACAGGGATCACCGGCGAGAGCTGCACCGTCAGGTACGGGCAACTGGGTGGATCCAGCAAAATTTTAAAATGAGATGTGCTTGACAGTTAAAGTTTGGTTTACTTCTGCAACAAATGATGTAGAGTAGCAGCAAAATTTGGAAATGAGCTGTGCCCTTTACACTGATAGTTTGGTATACTTCTGCATCAAATAATGCACAGTGGCAGCAAAATTTAGAAGTAAGGCTACCTGGCTACTCAAATTCATGATATTTACAGTAAAACATGACCAGCATTCTTAGCATCTTTGATTGACAACAAAATAACACACCATATACTGTAGCTAGAATATTGCAAAGCAATTTCACCAGAACACATTTTCTCCTCAAGATAACTCATATCAACAAGACCATACAATAATTTTGAGGTGACTTAGAAGGTGAATAAGCAAAGTGAAGCACTCACTCAAACACAAAGAAGAGGGTGTTGGTGACAATTATGAGGCCCAGGGTGACGTAGAAGATGCCAGGCTGGCGGGCCATGACAATGCGACCGTCGCAGCAGAATTTGTTTTTGCCAGGGTACACCTGCACATAAACCATGTGTAGACACAGCATGAGTGTTGCTCAACCCTATCCCAATCAAATTTGTTTGGCTCTTGAACGAAATACGGTAATTTATCGTAAATTACATGGGACGCTTTATTGGAATCAGGATAAGGTGACATGCATTTAAATCAGTGACCAAGTAAATTCAACTCAGAATGCATGAAAAATACAAAAAAATTGAGAGAATAAACCATTTTTGATCAAGGAACACTAAATAATGAGCCTAGAGAAGAATACAAAGAAAAGATCCAATGCACAAACTTTCACAGGATCACAAGATGCTGTGCTAGTAACAAACCTGCCATTTCTTCTGTACGGAGTTGGACCCCATGTTTGGAAGGGAGTCACGTCCCCGCACAGACGTGCTAAAGCAGCTTCCACCCTTCTTTTTCTTGCAGCAACATTGGCCTCTGCCACTGCTGCTGTTGCAACAATTGCAGCAGTTGTTACCACTGGTTTTACTGTTGTTACTGTTGCAGCAGCTGCTGCAACTGCATGAGTCTCCGTGGCTCTTGCTACTCGAACAGCATGTGCAACACTTTTTCTGCGATCGTCTGCAGCTACAGCACTTGTTTTTTCTATTTAGATGGCTGCTGTCCTGATCAGTGTTGCTGCAGTGAAGCTCTTGATTGCAACACTCGCAACATGCAACCTGCCAAAAACGTACATAGGAAAACAATCAGTATTATTATTATTACTGATCAGTAATATCAATAAAGAATTTCTCTTGCAGGATCTCTAGCAATACTTGAATGAGGCTTGTTAGATTAACCAAGTTTCTCATATAGCAGAAGAGTAACCAGAGATTATTCATTTATTTGAAAATATAACTTGATTTACATCACTACACAACAGAGTCAGGAAGCATTTCCAACTCCCACACCTGGCATCAGAATCAAACCTACAACTAGCACAAAAATAATAGCTCGCCATGGCACTGGGTATGCAGATCTACCAACTTGAGCAGTGCAGTGGTGGGAGAACACAAAATTCTGCTGGCATAAAAGATTTTGGATTATCTTACAATGTCAAACTAGCCTACAATAACAAGCCATTAAGTTGAGGCTGATACTGGTTAATGGCATTGCATTTCACTCAGAGACAGAGAAGATGAGGTGAAAATGCTACAATACGTCTCAACATGAAATAACAGACTGGAAAATGACAACAGATGCATGTCAAGAGATCCATTCTTGGAGTGTTACACCAAGTCCTGTCCTACTGAACAGTGATATTCAATAACAATAAAAGGTGCTTCTAAAACCACACATGGTACATTTGGCACTCTTGATTTAGAGCACAGACATGCAGTAATATTTGGAAGGGAAAAATTAAAAACAAAACAATATCTATTAGCAGAAAATATACAGAGTAACAACTGAACATTAAATCTAGCTAATAACCAAAGATAAACAATTGTGCTGAAAATGATCCTGGCAACAAAGTAATTTACCTTAATTTTACCCTAGGTTCAAGTCATTCATGACGGATATTAGAAATAATTTCTGAGATTTTTACCCTAAAAAATCTGCTCCTTTGAAAAGCTTATCCCAATTGCATATTATGAGCGTAACTTACAAAATTTTATGTCACTTTTTTTGAACAAACAACTTGGTCTTATAGGGTCAAGAACGCAAGATGCACAATTTTTTTTTCTCAACTACAGATGTAACTTTTATGGAATAACAGAACTATAGACTACTTGGCATTAGGCTAAATTTAGCAATAATGCATTGTACAGCTACAATGTATAAATTATGCAGATTAACCTTCACTACACAAGGAAAGGGAAACCCGTACCAGATATGTGAATTCAAACTGCACTTAATAGTTTGTACATAACACAAATAAGCATTAACCTGAAAATTGAGAAAAATTTAACTGATGCTTTATAATGATTTAATTAAGATTCCATACATTTAAGTTCTACAAGTGAATTACCAAGATGTTTCTGCTCAAGAGACAGATTTGCAAAAATTGCGTTCTATGATCAAGATTTATTTTGACCAATCAATTATCTTTGAGGAACTTTGAGTATTTCCCATTATTATTTTTGCAAGAATGAAATCATTTTCATCAATAATGAGTTTAATATAACAGCTGATCATTCTCCCTAGGAAATAGGCCAAAAATGCAAATCTTGAAACCTGATGCTGTTCATATGATTACAAGGTAACAAAATGAAAATGATGCAGCAAGCATAAATTAAATTAAGAATGAATTATTACTACCATATACACTGAAATTTCTCAGTCAACAGGGGATCAAAATCTCCCAAGTCATCTTTTGTTAAGTGACTGCAGTTACCTGTGTAAAGGTGCGGCATTCTGATAAGCAACTTCATTTAACGTATTATAACCCATGCTATTGTCATGTGACAGCAACATATAAAAAGATCCTTAAAAACACAACAAAAGAGTAAGGACATAAGAGAGCCAGCAGCTCACAGATTATCTTGATCAAGAAATTTACTTCCTCTCAGCATAAGAAATTCTGCAATAAATGAAAAAGCATCTGCTTCAAATGATCATAGTAGACATGCATTTTCAATAGCAAGAGTATAAATCAAAATGAAGCGAAGGGTGAGAAATTTGATTTCTTCAAAGCAAATGCAATATTTAGAGACCATCATTTGTTGTGTGACACATTAAAAACTCTTATTATTTCAAAAGCACTGATGAAATACTTTGAAAAATTTTTAAATTACCCCTATGCAACTGACACCAAAGTTTTTGAATATTTAAGAGCCGAGCAATAAAATCGCAGTAGTAGGAGTTATTTATTAGGTCCTGCTTCCCATTTTCTGTTACTTAAACCTCAAGTGGTGGAGAACTGAGAAGCTTCTTTTTAAAACAGAGAAGTGCATATAATTATGGCTTATTACTGAGCAACTAAAATATAACACAAGTTCCCCTGTGATAATTGAATTTTGTGCTGAAATCACAATAGGAACCAAAAATGTCAAATTTAAGAAAAGGAAATAAAACAGTTTTTCATTTATTTTATTGTAAAATAATTGTAAGCTTTTTTCTACAAACAAAACAAAAATATCACTCTCACAAGTGCTAAAAACATAAAACACTCATTGAGAAATGTAACAATATGCATGATAACAATAAAATTTTCACAATTTCTACTAAAAAATTATCAATAAATGGGTCAGCTTAACAAAATAATCCTTTTCTAGCTTATATCAATAAAAATAACTAAAACATTTTCCAAGTATACCAGTGTAGTTTTACATAAGGTCAGATGCATTTACCTGACAAGAAGTGACTTGACAAGAAAAAACATTTAAAAAATTAACTTTGATAAAAAATAAAATCAACTACAAATGCTGACAACAATTCACTCAAGTCTTTTACTAATAATGCAACAGGCACAAACTACATAAATTAATTTTAAAAAACATCAAAAAAGTTTTTAAGAATGCTATCACAAACCCCATTCCCATGTTGTTCATCATCAGCAGCAACCACTTGACCCTGATCTCTGCAGTTCAAGAGCTGAGAGCACACTTGAGCAAGACCTCCTCTCTCAGCAGTGACCACCATCACACTGCCGTGAGGAGAGGCAGGTGAGGCACCACCTTCTAGCCCCACTGCACTGTGGCTACTGGAGGTGTTGCTGGCAGTGGAGGTGCAGGGAGAAGTAGCAGGGTGAACAGGGAATTCCTCATAGTGGGAGTGCAGCAGGGCATCCGATGAGAGGGTTGGGCTTGGTTGGGTAGGAGAATCTTGTGCCACAGGCAGGTATTCGTGATGGATGTGCTGCATTCTGGCCGTTTTGTTTCCTTGGATTCACTAAATAACTTGCCGAAATCTTGAATGCTTGTCTTGCTTTATTGTTTCCTTTGCCTCACTCAGCTTCATATGACTTTCTTGCTGCATTGTTTCCTTTAACTTTCCTTTGATTCACTCAGTTTCATGTACAAGTCTTGAATGCTCGTCTTGCAGGATTGCTTTTTTTCTTCAATTGGTATTCTTAATAAATATTTAGTATCAGTCAGAACTTCATGGCAAGGGAGTTGCATAGTTGATCATTACTGAAGGTTATCAATCTTGAGCACAATGAAAAGCCTCTCCTAAAATAGCATGCTTTAATTTTGAAACTACAATTCAATACAAGTGTTATTGAACCTACAATATTAAATTTTTATTGCCAAATTAAATATTTTGAACTTAGCAAGTGAGAGCTCAGGAATTTGAAAATTTGGTTGTACACATGACTTGGAAAAATCTAACAAACACCCATTAACTAAATTAGGCATTTTTTGAACAAATAAACAAAGATGTATTTATTCAATTATTCTGCAAATTTGCATAAAAATTAACTTAACTTGATTGAAGTTTTGCATGGATATCATATATATTCTTAGCCTAACATTAACTTCTTCGAGACAAAAATTGAAGGGAGATAATCTGAATCTTTTAATTAAAATATACATTTGGGAATTCAATCTAAGCCTCATGGCCTTCTAATTAAATATCTGGCTGTCAATAACCATTTGCATTTAAAAACTGAAAAGACCATCTTCAGATAGCTGTACTGTTGGGCTAACAGGAATATATCATCAAGTTGTATGAATAAATACTGCTAAGTTTGAGAGGCATTAATTGGGTATTTTAAAAATATCTGCATGGCTACAATTTCTAAAATTTTGAACTGATTATTCAAACAATAAGTACAACATTGATCAAATAAAATGAGAAAAGCTAGATTAAGCTTCCCCCCTAAAATGTTTTTTGGAGACATATATAAAAAACTCATACAGACATAATTATATTCAACTCAATCTTTTCATATAGTAATATATTACAAGGCATAGAGATGTGACTCAAAAAAAAAAAAATGTGCTTTTTTTTTTTAAAAAACATGTTTTTTTTACAAAAAAAAACCACGGCTAAAAAAAACGTGGAAATATTTTCTTTTAATATTTTGTTTGAAAAGTACTCAGCAAGAAAAAGATCCACACTCCATTATTTGTTTTCATGTCAGATCATAAAATAAAACAGCATACTTCATGATTCATGGTTTTCTATGGTTGTATGAAATTTTTCATTATCTGTGGTTCCATGTTTTGATATTTCATTTATTTTACAATGCACGTGAATCACCTTCAACTCTCCAAATAGTGTGTTGTAATAATATATCTTTACTTATGGTCATTAATAGAGATGTGACCAAAAAAACCATGCTGTTTTTTTTAAATGTTATTTTCATAAAAAATCATGACTAAAAACCATGGATATTAATGTATTTTATGTGACCAAAAAAATTCAATGCTGCTTTTTTGAAAAAACATTGTTTTTTACAGAAAAATCGTGACTAAAAAACATGGATATTTATATATTTTATGTGATAAAAAACCCGCTTTTTTTAAATATGTTTCTGTTACAAAAAAATCATGACGAAAAAACACGGATATTAATACATTTTATTTGACCAATACAACTATGCTGTTTTTTTCCTTGCTTCTTGCTATTTTAGAAAAATTTTTTTTTTTACAAAAAATGGACTAAAAAATGAATAGTAATGATTTTTTGTAAAAAAAACAGATTTTTTTTTTTTAAATAGCATGTTATTTTTTATTAGGTAAATTATCTTAATACCCATGTTTTTTAATCATGATTTTTTGTGAAGAAAAATTTTTAAATGCATGGTTTTTTGATCACACATAATGTATTAATATCCATGTTTTTTTACAAATGAAGTTGTGACCAAAAAATGGATATCAATGACTTTTTGTAAAAAATACATGTTGAAAAACATTGATTTTTTGGTCACATGAAATGTACTAATATCCATAATTTTTAAACATGATTTCTTGTAAAAAATGGTCAATATGCAGTTTAATGCATTTACGGAATTTAAAATTTTCATTCCAAAGAATCACTAGGTACACATTCAAAAAAGTTTTAGAAGAGTGACATTCTGCTTGCTGATGCATTATTTTTGAGTTATTCAAGTTGTGAATTGTAGTTTTCCACAGCAGTTGCGTTGTGCGCTTGAGCTGTTAGAGTACGCTTGGGTACTTTGTAATTTATTATTAGCCAACCCCGTGGAGCCTGAACCCACTTCTAGGATGTTTTAGTTAATAACACAATAATGGTTATCACTTAAAAATATTAGCGGGACTGGGGTAGTGAATACTGAAATCAATATGCAGTTGACATCAGTTTCAATATGGTAGAACATTAGCAAAAGAGTAGGAGTGAATACCGTAGATTCAAGTATTCACTTTCCCAGCCCCGCTAAAATTTTTAGGTGATAATGTTTATTGTGTTAACTAAAACATCCTAGAAGTGGGTTCAGGATCCACGGGGTTGGCTAATAATAAATTACAAGTACCCAAACGTACTCTAACAGCTCCAGCTCAAGCGCGCAACTGACTGGAACTGCTATGGAACACAAAAATTTCAAAGTTAAATAACTCGAAAATAACGCATCAGCGAGCAGAATGTCATTCGTGTAAAACGTTTATAAATGTGTTCCTTTAGTGATTCTTTGGAACGGAATTTTTAATTTCTGTGGGTGTATTAAACTGCATATTGACTAAAAAATATGAAAAAAGCAGCATGGTTTTTTGGTCACATAAAAGATATTAATATCCAGGTTTTTCATCATGATTTTTTGTAAAAACATGTTTTTAAAAAAATGCATGGTTTTTTTTAGGTCACATAAAATATATTTTTTTTTTAGTCATAATTCTTTGTGAAAAAACAGCATGGTTTTTTTTGCTCATATAAGATATATTAATATTCATATTCATTAGTGATCATTTTTTTGTAAAAACGTTTTTTTTTAAAAAAAACATGGTTTCTTGGTGTCGTAAAATATATTAATATCCATGTTTTTTACATTTGATTTTTTTAAACATGATTTTCAAAAATATGTTCGACTTTTTAAAAATCATGATTTTTTGAAAAAAAAAAACATGTTAAATAAAACAGCATGGTTTTTTGGTTACAAAATATATTAATTTCCAGTTTTTTAGTCATGATTTTTTAGTAAAAACGTTTTTAAAAAAAAAAAACAGCATGATTTTATTGGTCACAAAGTATATTAATATCCATATTCTTTAGTCATGATTTTTTGTAAAAAAACATTAAAAGGAAATCCTACAGTAAAAGTGGTGGCAGATAACCCACAATTACTATGAGGAGTCTAAGAGAAACAGCAGGAGCCACAGAACTTATATTGATGGAGTCAAAATTCAGAGCTTATAATCTCTACTATGTCTGAATATTTTGGTCACATAATATAAAATCAGACATAGTAGAGGTAGTAAGCTCTGAATTTTGACTCCATCAATGTAAGTTCTGTGGCTCTGGCTGTTCCTCTTAGACTCCTCTAGGTAATTGTGGGTTATCTGCCACCACTTTTACTGTATGGTTTCCTTTTGATGTTTTTATTACAAAAAAATCATGACTTAAAAACATTGATATTAATATATTTTATGTGACAAAAAAACAGACACATACCTAACAAAATTTACTTGTGTGCAAAAAAACGGAAAAAAACAAAAAACGCATAAAAAATTTTTTTTTGCAAAAAAAACTGCCATCAAATAAAACCATTTTTTTTAGCATCACTAACAAGGCATGACCCAGAATAAATCACTAAAAATTAGGTCAATATTGAATTTAAGCCTTTCACGGAAATTAAAAATTCGGTTCCAAACAATCACTAAAGGAACACATTTAAAAACGTTTTACACGAATGACATTCTGCTTGCTGATGCGTTATTTTAGAGATATAACAATAACTACGTTCAGATACAAATAACATTATATGGTCGGTTGCTTAGTCGCCGCATTGTTGGGCGACGCCCACTTTTCTAGCGGGACACGCCCACTTCTTGGCGGGAAATTAACACGGCTTGGTTTGGGTAAGTTAAGGTAAGCTATTTTAGGTTGATTTATGTTATTTTAGGTTAGTTCATTTAACTAACCTACCCTAACCTCACCCATCGTTACGTTAATACCGTATTACAGCATATTTACGCGTCCGTTCCTTCACTTTTATATACGACGTCCTTATTACTTCAAAGTTGAATAACTCGAAAATAACGCATCAGCGAGCAGAATGTCATTCATGTAAAATGTTTTTAAATATGTTCCTTTAGTGACTCTTTGGAACGGAATTTTTAATTTTCGTGAAAAGCCTAAATTCAATATTGACCAAAAGTTGTTACAATTTTATAAATTACCAAAATCCAGTTAATCAACTCTATTGATATCAATCTACCTGACATAACATCTCACCAACATAACATCTATATTTCTACTACCAGCAGCGCAGCAATATTTTTAACACTCACCTTGATCCTTGAGTTAGGAAGGCTATTTACATTTCAATGGATGATCACTAATCAACAAGTAGAAATAATGAGGCAACATTGACATTCCTGAGAGCTAGGATGCAATTTCAGGATTGGTGGAGTAAAATCATAAAATTTCTCATCAAATCTGGTAGTATTACTTATAACAGTTCAAAATAATATAATGAGCTCCTATATGTAGTACAATATGCTTAAAGCATCAAGATTTCAAGTAAATATATAAAAAAAATCCTCCCTTCCCATGTCAAATAGCATCTCTTTTATCACATACAGATATAAATTTTATACAGTTATGCTTTACTGGTTGTGTGTCTAATATTGATTTTGAATGTTACACATTGAAATACCAAATTTTATCATAATTTCTGAACGCAGTTGTAGTTAAGAAAGAAAATTTTTCTTGACTAAGTAAGATCAACACTTGAAAATTTATTCAGATGTTATAGAACAGCTAATACTTTAAGCATTCTGTTTGCCAATAACTAAACATAATCCATTTTTACTGTTGATAAATTCCACCCCTTCACTGTTGTTGCACAGGAAGATAACCAACTACACCATTGATGCGTTTATGTTTTTAATTAATTGGACATCAAAATATGGTATGGCACTAGATAAAACATTGTAAAATACCTGGTTCAGATGGTAAATGAACTTTAATTCCAGAACCTAAACGATAAGTAAATGGAATTTCAATCTAGGCCTAAATATTCAAGGTTGCTGAAACTACAATCATTCAAGTCCTATTTTAAATGGATGTATTTTGAATCCATATTGTATGAATAGCTCAACAATACAAGTTCTTTAATTATTATCCCGATAGCCACTAATAAAAGGAAATAGATCTTCAGGAACTAGGTGTAACATTTTTAAGAAAATACTAGTTCATTAGTTTTATTTTGACATGAAATTTTTACCTGCACAAGCGGCACTCTGCTTTTCTAATTTCGACGTTACGATGAGGCGGAAGAGAATTTTATTGTTTTATATTGATAGGAAAGATAATAAATCATACATGATATGACGAAATCAGTCGCTTTTTGTTAGTCTACTCCAAAAACAATCTAAACAAAAATTACCTCCACAAAATGCACACTTCACTGCAGTTCATTATCCGTAGAGAACCGATTGAAACATATTTCAGCAGAATATAACAAAATTTATACGTAAACAAAGCATATTTCACAGTGAAAACAACTTCAATGCATGCAATCTAGTGTCATAAATGACTGGAATGCCCTCGAAATGCAGTTCAAGGGTTTTGCATCTCACTTGGAATGCTAATCAAGAGCTTCATTAAAAATTTAAGACTCCACAACTCTACTGCAAAATTACTTATGTGAGAAGTTAATTAAGCTTCCTGTGTCTATTTCCTATGTTTGACAAATATACTTGTGGAATAGCTACAGGAGAAGCCAAATGGAACGTTACGAACACATCTAGTATTTGTACAGAAGTATTCGATTCGTTAAAAGAGTTGGTTCATTCCATTAATGGATAGTTTTGATGAGGGTGAGAAGAATTGAACATTTTAAAGTACCATGAATATTTACTTCCTAGTATGATAATATTCAAATCACCAGTGGCATGGCTTACTAAGTGAAATAACGTGCTTCACATGCAGCAATTATATATTGATTAATTTTTCAACATCGATTTTCTCATTACAAAAGTACAACTGTAGCAAGCAGCTATTTCATTTTGTAAGCACATTAGTAAATGTCAGTGTCACTTTATTTTACTGCTACGAGTTATTCAAAATTTCAGAGCGTATTACCTAATGTATAGTCGTTATCATCTCTACATCAATAACTAGTTAACTGCATGTAGTATAACAAGCTTTAAAACAATTGCGTTCATCAGTTACGGTCATGCAGGTAAATGTTGATTAGAATAAACATTGGGCTCTGAGTACGACATTTATCATTTCACGAGAGTTTACACAACATTGTTGAATTTCCTGCACTATTAAGGAAATAAATTTAGCATTTCTAATCTGTTTCAAAATTTTACTCAAAAAACGTTTCAAAAATAATCTACTACATTGGTCCCCTTTATTCGCATGATAATATTGTGGATGCCGTTTCCAAGTGTCGAGAAGGAAGGGAGAAGAAAGGATGTTTTTATTAAAATCAAGCGTGATACATATCTTATGCATTGAGTTTTCATTATTTACATCATGACGCAATAACGGCTACTCCCAGTCAATCCAGTACCTATTTTCGACACCTGGGTAGGGCGGGGAATTATGGCTGAGTTCTCCTTTTTCCCAACAGGGAGAATCACTAGGCAGCACCGTCAGGATTCGAACTGAGGAAGCACGCCTTTCACAGGTGAGGTCGTCGGTTAAATTCCTGGTAATGCCAATGTATTGGTCTTGATTATAAAACATTTTTCGATTCAACTTGAAAGTATAAGTTATGAGATCGAAATTTTGCTGTTTGCAGTTAATTAAAACTACAAAATTAATATTTTACCAGCCGTTTGAAGTTTATTGGAACGAATCATTTGAAAATAAAATTGACAGTAGTCACAGCTAACGATGAACACTCTGACCAACACTCTCCTGAACAGTAACTTTTGTTAAAAAAAATGTTTCGTACTCATATGGTCGAGTTTTTTCTGCTGAAGAAAATCCCTGAGATCGCTCTACTGGACTCTCAGTTCAGGCTAACTATTGCATTTACAGCTAAGGCAATCACTCACTCAATCGTTTTGTTAAATCTTCTATCGATGGCTATGGATAATTCTGAGGAGCGTTTGATCCTACCAGAAGAGGTAGGAAATAAAGACCTGCCAATAGCAGAAACTTGATCAGTACGTGATTTACATGTTGAAATTATGCTCCAACGAGCTTTTATAACATGTTACCAAGTGACTTCTTTTTTGCTACGTCGAGGGAAAGCCTAAGTTCACCGTAAATGTTCAGGAAAAAAGGCACTTAAACACAGCGAAAATACAATTGTTTATTCCAGGCCAAGTAGCGCTCCTGCTACTGCTCAACTCAAAAACATAAGAATAAAGTCCTAGTGACAGGTGAGAAAACCCAAGTCATAATCGGCATAAAATGTCACAAAAAAAAATTCCTTTGATAACAATTATACCCCTTTCCAGCATGAACCAAAAACATAACTGATCAATCAGAAAACAATGGAGTAAACCGGTCTTTACCTCCGTGATCACTCAAGCGAATGTTTCCAGAGTTTCTTTGCTCGCTTTCTGAGTTAGGCAGCACGTCATCACTGTTGTAAGTATACACGACCGGGATACGTTTATAACAGACGATGATAATAATAATGTTGAATGGTGTTGCTAAAATTAATATTAACGCACGGATAAGAGTCCTTCACTGCTCCCCTCTACGCATGTCGTCTGTATAATAGACGAGTCAGGCTCTATTACTCCAGCTAAATTAAGAAGATCACAGAAATACAGCCAAGATTAACTTCCAATGTCACAAAAGTAGAGAGGTCAGAGCAGTGAGCTTTGAAGAAAAATGTGGTTAAATTTCAAGCTGAAGATTTGGAAAATGAACACGAGAACATTTTGGAATACACGAGCGGAACTTTCCTTCTCAGAACCCTTAAGATCAATGTTGTTCACACGCAGCGAGGTTTCGGTCTATTCGATGCAAAAAAATATCAATTTCGAATTCCATTACAACACAAAGAGATATCTCTGTACACCAACGAAGGAGTTCTCGCCTATGCTTAGATTTTTCATAAAATTGACGCCAATGATAACACCTTAGATCGATAGTTAGTGAGACGCTCCAAAATTCTCACGTATAGTCTGGTTTCTTCAATTAGGGCACAAGTTTTCGTTCAACACGTCTTTGAGCCAAACTTTGAATGATCAAAACAGTTAACGAAAATAGCCAAGATGAAAGTGATCGTAAGATTAATGCGAAATGCAACTGTGCAAAACTGCTTCAAACGAGGATGGTTATGGCCATAATGAGGTGATGAAATAAGACTAATGAAGCTGGTAATAAGCTTTCATCGCACATACTCGCATGTAAGTAAGATTCGTTAAAAAAAGGACCTTGTACGATGACACAATTTTTGCTATGAAGTTTTGCCACGAGCAGCAAACTGGCACTCGCAACTTGTGCGCTCACAAAAGCATGAACTTAATGAAGATAAACAAGTGACAAAGATGACGCGCGTAAACCAATGCCTCAATTTGCATTAAAGTGGAGTCATAGGGTGACTCCATAATAACCAGACCAGAATGCAACCTACACACTACTGCTTACATCACAACAAGCTCAAGTTGATCAGACAAACTACTTCATTGTTATCTTCTTAATTTCTGTTCTCGAACACGTCTATAAGCCATACTTCATACAAAAAAGTATTTGCTATTAGACAAGTTACAAAACGTCAAATTTAAATAAATTATTGGCTGCCATTCTCAACTTCCCTACACATGCCTCGTGGAAATAATATCCCGAGGCGCACTTTCGCAATACAGATGCGCTGATCAACAAGATAGTTGCGCAGGCGCGAACGTTTCGTCCAACACTGATTTCATTAACTGAATATCCAGGCCTGTTTTGCTCCGAAGCATGAGACATACGGCACACTAGCCAAAACCCAGGCACGCATATTTAGCATATAGTAAGAATCTGGGCCTTGAGCTTCACTGCTTTCTATTTTTCAAAGACGAAGTGGTTAAAATATTAATAAATAAATCTTACTTTTCCATCACAGGCCTAAAATGAAATTAAGCTCAGAAATGAGGAGCATAACTTCAGGTTTCACGAAACTTTGCATGAGCCTGAAGCACCAGGAAGAAACAAGCGTTGTATACGCCACTTCTCATTCATAGCCCGCTGAAATGACAGGCCAGAGGAAAGTGGAGTTGGCGTACTTCCTCCCGCATCTGATATGAAGATTCGGAATACGAAATTATTATTGTTATTATTATTGTAATTGTTTAACCACAATTGAGGAATACGAAAACTAATTATCGCGATGTTCGGCAAGGAGAAGCAGCGAGACTATTTTTAAAAGCATCAGTATACTATTACACTGAAAGAATCGTGTGAAGAAGTACAACGCACGGAAAATAATAATAACTTTAAAGTTACGTTTATACCAGTCTCTATCAATTTGCAACTATTGACCGCGATCTGTTAACTTATACACACGGAAAAGGCAATGCGAACATAGCAAACCACATCGTACAGTTCATCTAACACAAAAAAGCAGCCCACGAACATCGGGGGTACAAACCTCTACCACCACCTTGCTACTGAATTTTTCCGTGGCAAAATTTTCAGGGCCAAAACCACTAAAGCAACAGCAGCTTCAATGGTTGAGACGAAGCGAAGTTTTGTGTAATTACACCAAGAATAACTTCGGCGTTTCCAACGAAAGAAAATACAACAGGTAAGAATTAGGTTCAGCTTACTTGATAACAGACTGAGAACTTCACACAACCGAAACACATATTCCATAACTAGATATATCACATGGTTTTACAAGGACACAAAAAAATACAAACAGCTATACAAAATTAAAAGCAACCAAGTTTACCGAGTCTTTTCACAGGAAAATATCCTGGAACTTCAACGTAACATGAATCCGCCAATAGTTGAAACCTTTGCTTAACAAAGTTCGAGCTGAGCATAATTGCCAAAAACGAATTAAGGGACAACAAAAACTAGGTTGCCGCATAAAGCAAGTTAGAATGAATGCATTGTAAGAAAGGAAATACTGGACGTCTATTTAAACAGAACGCTATTTTAATGCAAAACTGAGAACAAGGAGCCCCTTTGGACAACCGTTTTTCTACGGAAAGAAATGACTGAGAATAAAGTACGCAAAGAGGGAAGGAGTGGCAGGTGCTAAACGAATGGTCACTCGAGAAATTATCAAGTGATTTATTACTCAGTTATTAGATATCTCGAAAAAAGATCAATTGAAATAACATTACAAAAATATACAGTAAGTGTGCCGTGGAGCAACAGCAGCCAGCAATGACTAACGCACGTCTTCCAGTGAACACACACGGCCTTGTAGCGAAACAGACATAACAGCACAAGGGTTCCTGATACGTTCGTTTCTGCTCGAGATTTGTAGCGTAGATACACACAAGTCGTAAGGAAATATGGAGTTACTTCAAGACCAATTGAGGTATACCGGGTAGAAGACCCTGACGTTGAATGGAGGGCATCGTAGCGTAAATGATCCCCGTGGGAACGTCGAGGCTTTGAATTAGGAGAAAAATTAAACATACAAAGCCAGTGAGCTAGCCATGAAACCGTTAATTTTTTCACGCGCTATGGCGATAACCCTGGACAGCGGTGAGTGAGAACGTTGATCCAGTAGCCAGCGTAGGATATTCTCTTCAGCACTCTCCACCAGTAGACGAAACCTGATTTTTCATCTTCTTCTTGCCTTTTTTATTTTTCTTTCCTCCACCCCCTGAAAAAAAAATAGTACTGAGCGAAGGCAAGTTCTCCTTTCAAAGTAATCATTGTACCACATTTTTGAAAGTGGCTTCGAACAAGAAGCGTTATCGTATTTACTCTAACAAGCAATTCATTGAGTTGAAAATTTCTAATGAATGCATTGACAGTGAACACGCTTTTGGTTGTGTCAGCCTTAATAATAGCTAAATTTTTTAAATAATTGCGGAGAAATAACTTTAATAACAGTTGAAAAATAATTTTCAGTGGTCAAGTTACACAAATTTATCGGTACGAACAAAGACGCACACAAATAGTAGCATCATTTAGTCCGTATATCATTTATAAGTACTATTTTTCAACACGAACACGACCCACAGAGCACTAACACATCGCATGTTTGTGTAAATGCATGAGGTATCTATTCAAATAATTTTATTAGTAACTATTTAATAATTTTAGCCGTGACGGAACTTAACTTTTCGTTTTCTTAAGCTTGAATTACTGGCATTGAATTTATGGAGGGAAAAAAGTGTCATGCTTCAAATGGCAATACAAAATAATTTCCCTGCATTAAAATGAGAGTTACGCTATACCCGTAACAACTCTTGCTCCTGGACATCCATAGCAAATAGATCATTGACATGGCGACATAGTTACCAATGTTCGTATACAGGCACCCTGCTGTACCCAGCCAATTACCTCGCTTCAATTCAATTAGTTCGTAAGGAACAGCTATCCACTGCCGCCTTTGGAAGGCAGAAACATGAGAACTGTCCACGCGGAGCCCTGCTGCACTCACCATTGGCGCTGAGCGCGTTGGTGAGCATCATGTCGAGGTTCATGGAGTAGGCGGGAGCGCTGAAGCGAGCCTCGTCGTCTCCGTCGTCTGCAGCACTTCTGGAGGTCGCGGCGGCACTTCCGCTGGAGTCTGGAAGATAGAATTGCACAATAAACTACAATGATCAAGTATCATACATGATCTATACGATAACAATATATAACTGATGCTACTCAATTGGATGGTTCAAGATAGGTGTTGAGGTCATGAACTACCATTCCAATATGATGACAAGGCTTCATCTTTTTTGACAACAAATCAGAAAGGAAACTCAATTTGCTCATCTAATTAAACTTACAGACACTAAACTAGCCATGATAACGCTAACTTATTTCACGCGCTTTAACAAAAACTCTGATCATTTTAATGTCTAGAAAGAAGAGTCTGATTTTCCCGTATTCTAACTAGAACCATAATCATTTCAGCTCCATGAACGGTGAATGACTATTTTCTCACCCCCACCCAAAAATCACTAACTCAAAGCCTCCTTTTATTTCTAAGCAAATGAATAGAAAATACGACTTGCACCACCAACTCCACACAACCTTTCACTTCTAAGCAAACGATGAGAAAATGTAAGCTCAATAGCATGGCGCAAGTGAGGCAGAGAACTGACCGGCAGAGCGGGCAGGGCGGCCCCAGACGGAGGAGGCTGTGCCGTCACCCCCAGCAGGCCTGGGCTGCACACACCGGGTCGCCGTCTGTGTTGTCAACACCTGCACGCATCAGCCCTCGCATTAGTAGCTCTCGCAAGTTCAATGTTCACATTAAATTTAAAATCAAAAGTTGTTAAAAATTAATAAATAACAATTTAAAATTTAATTAATTTTAATAAATAATTAAATTTAATTAATGGCATTTAATTAAATGCCATTAATTTTAAAAGATTGTTTAAAATTTTTCAAATGAGCCATCGATGGGTCATCACAGCTGGAAAAACTTGAGCACGACCCACCCGTGGGTCATATCGCAAGCAACGTGTTAAAGGCTCACAACCACGGTAGAAGAAACAAGGTAGTGTCAAACCAGCCTTTTCTTCATCGACTGAGTCACAATGCTGACGCCATATCATTGAACGAACAGCAGCGCTCAGATTGCGTCTGATAACACTGCTAGACCCAAATCTGGCACCATTATAGGCCAAACGACATGTCATCATAGTGACGTCCTCCAGTGTGTTTTTTATGAAGCCTTTCTATTGGCAGGCCGAACATGAGGTGTATTTTTTCCCCACAGAAAAAACTTTACCTTGTTTTCTCTACCGTGTTTGCAACGCGAGTGCGCAGTGAACAGCAGGATGGGCTTCGACATGTCCAACTCTCATATCAAACATCCATCAATGTAGCACTGATACACTACTCCATACAGTGAGAAAAAAAATGAGCAAAACAATGTAATGCCGAGTTTGTGCAGCTTGTGCATCAACGAGTCTGTGCAGTTTGACATCAGAGTTCGGGTTTTTGTGGCCCGGGAGGGAGGTGAAGATAAAAGTGTCTCTAGCTTCCTCCCCCCAGAAACAAAATTATAAAAATAAGTAAAAATTTCAAATGAAAACAAAACTGCCGTCAATGGACCTACACACCTTAATTCTGGATTAACCCCTCTCCGTGGGAATAGACTTTACTGATCTAGGCAAAGGACATATGCTGGTGCCGTCAAACATAACCATCAGCTTCAACAAGACGAGTAAAGAGAAAATCCCTAAAATTCTGGATTAACCACCATTCCCCCTTATTACTACAATTCAGGATCAACCTTCGTAAAAACGGACTTGAGACACATACCTTAGCAAAGGAGATCAACAGAAACCGTCACATCCAAAATCATCAGCTTCAATAAGACGAGTCAATAGAAAATAACTATAATTCTGGACTTTTACGATTATTATTATTAAAACTCCGTATAAACCACGGGACTTGAGTGACGCATACCTTAGCAAAGGATATCTGCTGTGGAGGCTGCTGCTGCTGCTGTTTGCGGCGGGTGTTGTGCGCTCCAGGGAGCCCTGACGCCAGAGGGGGACTGGTGGCCAGGCTGGGGGAGGACTGGCCGTCTGATGACGTGGAGTGGCGGTGAGGGCGGCCGCCACTGAAACAAGCATGGGAATAGAATAGAAAATGGCAACAGATTGATAAGAGTAGAATAGAAAATGGCAACAGATAGATAAGAATAGAAAATGGCAACAGAAACGAGTCCTCACACCGCCACTGCAACGAGCGTAAAAATAGAATAGAAAATGGCTACAGAAACAAGTCCTTGAACGCCACTACAACATAAAAGCATAAAAATAGAAAAGAAAATCGCAACAGAAACGAGCCCAGTGATTCCTTTGCATCAGAGACTGGCAATAATAAAAATGAGGCAGGGTATTTCACAAGATTATTGAAAGGTGACAGTATTTGCTGTGTTAACGATTAGGTTTCTAATTCATATGTACAAGCTATCAAATCTATCTACAATAAAATCAACTCTACAAGCATAAACAACTTTACATACATGAACACATTGTGACCGATTTAAATGCTAATACCCTGGACACTAGACATCCTTTAGCATTCTGCCACTTTAACATCAAATTGAAAAGATCTCGAAGAAAAGTGGAAATTCCAAAAAACGCCAACTCTTAACAGAAAACACCCGTAATACAAACCGAAAAGAGTGGAAATTTTAAAAAATACAGAAAACCCCCGTAACACAAACGGAAAAAAGACGCAAGTTTGAAAAAGAGACCCGTTTCACAACCGACAACAGACCGCAGTCTGCAGAAAAGAGACTAACTACAAGAACACAACACCCACCTCGTAGACCCCATGACGGGGTAGTTCTCTTCATTAAACTCAGCAGCACCGCCACCAGCAGTAGCAGGTGCCACATCGCAGGGCCTGCTGCAAGGGCCGGTGTAGGCGCTCTTCACGTACTGGAAGAGGCGGCCGCTGTACTCCTTCTCTTCCTTCTCGCGGTTGCGCAGCTCGATGAGCTGCTCCTTCTTGGCGCGCTGGGCCCGCGCGTGCTCTCTGCAGTCCAGTGAGGACTGCCGGGTCAAGAGTTATTAAGGATCCATGCGCAGCGATTGTGCATCAGTTACAGTTTATGCAACTGTACACGCTTTGATTGTATCATAAATGCATGATTGATGATGGTGCTCAGGCTTCATTTGAACAAGAGCAGATCCCTATAAACCTGAGATAGAACATCCCAGGTTTTTACTCAATTCAACATTTAATAACACTTTTCCCAATGCAGCAAACCCACCAGCAGATATCCTCTATATTCACACTCAAAAGCACACAAAGGTACGACCTATATAACGTTATTCTCCAGCACTGAATACTAAAACTGACTTCATTTCGTGTTGAACATTGAAGTTCTGCTCAACCCGCTACAGCCGTCTAAGCATAGGTAGAATATTGAAATAACCTTCATTTCGAGTTGAACATTGGAATTCAGCTCAACTCACTACAGACTTCATTTCGAAATGAACATTGGTTTAGCCCAACCTGCCACGGACGTCTACACGTAGCCAGCAACCAAGCGAGAGACGGACCTTAAAGGAGTCGAGGGTGCGGGGCGACACGAGAGTTTTGAGGTCGAGTTCGACCAGCTCGTAGCAGCAGCAGAGTGGCAGGTGGCACAGGAACCTGCGGTTGCCCTGCGTCAGCGCGCGGTCTGTCATCGTGCCATACTCCTGTGAAGTGGTAAGCAACAAATGGCCATCAAATTACAAAAATTTACTTGAATGAATTATTAACGTTTGATGAGATTAAATGCACGATGTGGGTCACGAGAAGCACACAAGCTTGTTGTAGCATCTCGTCAGATTATTAAAAGTATAATACCATTTAGTACGATATTAATTTTCTCAAGAGCTCTCGGTAGTAAAAGTTTTATAAGAAACGTTAGCCAAAAAGACTTATAGTGAACATAGAACATTATTAATTTTAGTAGAGGATGGCGCAACAGATCTCAACCCTGAACAACGTCGAAGAGAAAGAAAGAAGAGATTTCAAGTACAATACAACACCAGTGACTTCTCTTAAACCAGATGTTCCAAAGTTGTGCACGGCGTTGGTATTAAAACTAGACTAATTTCTTTTTAAAAAAACAACGCAAAACGACAGGAGTGAATTTCTCGAGCTTTTGGGTACATTTTTTTTGAGTGTTGAACACTTTGACTGCGGCCGGTAAAATGAGGTCTAATATCGTTTAAATTTAAAGTAAATTTTAGTAAGCAATTTAAAAATAGCAAACATCTGGATCGTCCCTTCATCTAGTTTTGATTTCTCATAAAATTTCAGTAGGTGACTACTGGCTGGTCAGCAACATTATGAAAAACCCCTCCGTAACCTTCGGGGCTCACGTTTCAGTCGAAGTGTTAATGCCAACCCTGTGGAAAAAAATACTCTCAGCAACCCTGACCTAAGGAGCCTCACCATCTCGACAATGTTGGCGGAGATGGTGGCAGGACAGTTGGCAGCGCCGCCAAACTCCCGTGCCAGCATCGCCTGGTTCAGAGGCTGCAGGTACACGTGACTGCCGTCGCATGCCTGGTAGAAATAAAGCACAGACTTCGGCGCCTCCTGCTTTTTCTTAGCAACAGTTGCGGCTACTTTGCCACTCATCTCGTCTTCCAAGTCGAACTGAAGGTACTCCGATGGCGGTGCTGGCGCCGCGGTATCAGCAGCATTACGGTCGTCCAAGGGAACAATGGTTGCAGAAGTTTCAAAATTTAAGGGAGAAATGTCTGTCGGGGAGAAGCCACAGGAGCTTTCAGAAACGCTTCCCGGTTCAGGGCTCAGCATATCACCAGTGACGTTCGAGAAAATTAGCTCATTTGACATCGAAGATGAAATCGACGAGGAATCGTCAGAATCGTCATTGGAAGCAGCACACAATCCCAGAGGTTCGCGAGAACTCGAGGCATGAAGAGAAGATACGTCGCCTCGGATTGATACAGTGCCACTGCTGCTTGAGTATGAACTCGAGCCAGAAGACTTGCGGTCTCTGTCCTCACCTATCTCATGGTTGTCCTGAACACCCTGCTGTGACGCTCCAACACCTAATGAATCCGACTGCCCAGCCTTTGAAATCAACACCCTGGGGCTCACAGTGCCTGCTAAATTAGCATGCTCATTTGACGCCATTGCAGTACCTTTTTCTACAGACACGTTCGCTCGAGCGTGCTTCACGTTAGACACAAGCTGCGGGTAGCGTTCTGCCTTGAGTGCAGCATCAGGACTGTCGTTGAGGGTGAGATCACTCAGTTGGTCTGCGACCTCAGTTCCGAAGTCAGGTAGGTTTTGTTGTCTGTCTTTGAGCAGGGCCAGGGCCTGCTCTATGAAGCAGGCCTCAGGCTCAGAGCCCTCTGTTACCATCTGCACCTCGAGGGCTGTGCGCTCGCGCTCGATGATCGCCAGCACCTGCACGGCCATGGAGAAGTCAATCCCACACATTTATTTCCTATTTGTCTCGTGAACAACTTTTCAATTGATTTAAAATCTTCCATGAGCACTTGTGATGAGTCATATTTAGAAATTGCTCAATCAGAGCAGCATAATAAGTGCACCAACTTTGCTGCAAGTTTATGGAACGTAAAATTTAACCTTGAAATCCCAAGCTAAATTAATAAGGATTTCCACATTGGTCCGAAGATAAGACGACATTCAACCTGGCAGAAGCAGAGTAAGTAAGTTCAGGACAATGAGATCGTATACCTCACACATCAACCAGCACGAATTATCTGACCACACAGAGCAATGGGGTTAAAAATGCAACTAGAGCACTCACTGTTCAGGAGGAGAATCTCTCCCCCGTAGTAAACGTATCCACGTGAGTGGTAACTTGTCTATGAAGATTCGCTCAAATCCACATGGGCCAAAATTTACTATTAACTTTTCAACACAAACCTGGGTGATTTCATTCCAGATTTCGGCCTAACTGAATCTACACATAGAGCTGCATGAAATAGTACTTGAGTGCTTTAGTAAAGAAGCATTATATTATACATACATCCGAGTAAAGTGGAGTACGAATTAATAATTAAAAAGAGATTCTATTGTCCTCTAACACAGGACCACAATCCAGAGAAATTAGGACCACAACGAAATCGTGATGCTACCGTGAAGACTATTCATGACAGTTGGGTTTCCGGTCTTTTTCATTCTTCAAGGCAAGTCCCATGAACCATTCACCGAGCTTGTAGTATTTGTGCAATGTGATATCAGACAAGTTGATATGAATGATAACTTGTAACACACGTTTGATTTTTCATTCAGTCCCCTTAAAATATTGAGCACATGTGATACCAGATATGTCACATCTATGATATCTCGTGAAAATCTGCAAGTTTGAATGTCATTTAGCATTGTTCAACATACTGAAGCGTAGACTTCCAGTCACAACGTACCTTCTCAGCAGACGCCTGCATGGTCCTGCAGAACATGTTTTTAGTGCCGGTAGGCCGACGTTGGCCCGGCACTGACACCGGCTCCGCCACAAGGCTGTCTCGATGGCGGCTCATGAGACGCATTTGGATGCTGCTGCCCACCCGGTAATCGGGATGCACCACGAACGCAACGCTGCAACAAACAAGCAATGCCACTAATCTACTCAAATTCTCGTGACTACGATGCCCTTTTCTACTAATATTACGGTTATTAAAACCACCATCATCAGACTTACTCTGGCATCAGGTAGTGACCGACATTAGAACGACGAAGGAGCTGCCACTCGGCAGTAAACTTTAAAGAACACACAAGGGAACAAATTTAACAAGAGATACAATATATCGGGGCTATTTTCAAAAGTGGACCGAAAAGTCCATCGGAGCACTACAGGATCAAGTTAGATATGGTGCATATCTCGAGTTAGATTACTGTAGTAAAAAACTATAACCACTTGCAGAAGTTTGAACTTCAGCCCTCAGTCTAGTGTAGCTTAAGTCGCTGGTTAGGCAAGATTCACTGACGAACACAGCCAATATCAGCAGTCCCTTATAAATAGAGATACAAAAACACCCTCTTGAGAAACCTGTGCCAATGTAGTAAGCAGAAATTAATTAGACAAATTTGCTTAAGCCTCGCTTAAGAGTGCATAAGTACCTCTTGAGGACATCTGTGTCAATGAAGTGGGCAGAAGTTAATTAGATTAATTAGCTGAAGCCTTCATAAGTCGAGTACCATTACCTCTTGAGGAAATTGTTCCATTGCAGTGAGCAGAGGTTACTTAGAATAGCTAGTTTAAGCCTGGTGATCAAAGTACGTACCTCTTGAGGTCCTCCCTGACGACGAGGAGGTTACAAATGGGGCAGCCCCGCCACTTCTTGTCAGAGAGGGCGAGGTAGTGCAGGATGCAGGGGTAGCAGTAGATGTGGCCGCACCGCGTCACCTGCACACCATTCATGATTCATTATTGGTGATGTGCATAATGATACATTGCAGCAGGTTTCTCTTCTCTCTTTCAATCCTCATTTCTCCCTTTAAATAATGTTAAGGCAATAGGAGAGAAATTATTACAATTGCAGGGCTTTAAATGAAGATATTAAAAGAAGTCAGGAAAGATACACTAATTCATATGAAAACAAATTTAACCGAGATATTAAAAAAGCCAAACAGAAACAAACACAGGATTCATTTGACAACTGAAGCATCGCTCAATAGGAAATAACATAACTTATAAGAGAAATGAGGCATTGCTGAATAGAAAATGTGACCTGAGGAGCGACAGGCGGGTAGAGGCACACAGGGCAGCTGAAGGGCTCAGTGGTGTGCAGCAGCACCTCCTCCACAGAGCCCCAGGACACAAGCGCGTCGGGGTCACTCAGCGCCGCCTCCACCGCCTCCCTCCAGCCCTCCTCACGCGCGCCTCCTGCACCAGCGCACCCACTTACCACTGAGTCTGATGAACTGCACGTACACAAGTTGATAATAAGACATGCATGGTAATGACATATCTGGGATAATTTTATGCTCCACACTCCCCACTGAATTCGAAGAACTGAACGCACACTAATTTATTATAATGTGCATGATAATACGATAGAGATGATTTTATACTTTACACTGACTACAACCTAAAAACTGAGCTACACAAATTGATCATCAGACGTGCATGATAATAAGGTATTTGGGGTGATCTTATGCTCACGCAGGATTTCCATTGAATATCATGTGGCTAATACCTACCAGAGGCAGGGTTGGTGAAAAAAAGACTTCATTATCTCAGCGCAGTATAAGTTTACATTCTCTCACAATTTTCTTTTGAGTGGTAACTACTTATACAATACTGCTTACACTGAATTTAATCCCATCCATGAGTATGACAAACACAACTATCGAGCAGTAAATACGTTTAAAAACTGTCTTAACCATTACTGAATTGGCAATGCATACCAAAAAAAATCCAAAGAACGATCGTTGGTTGGTTTACCAGTGAGATTTGAAGAAGATGAAAACACTGGTGTTATTTGCAAGGCATTCTCCGAAATTGCAATTCTTTATGTAATACATTTATGATTTTGCTGGTAATACCTAATCTCATGGTAATGAGAACATGGCGTAGAAAAATTTGCTGACTAATAGTACTGATAGAGGCGCTCTAATATTAATCTCACACTAAGTACTAAAGGCTCTAATACTACCAATAAACTGTCCTATTAATGGATCACACCGTGCGCAATAGCCATGAATTGAGAAACTTTCAACACAAATATACTGGCACTTGTGCCCAATAAACGATGACAACGGATGCAATTCTCCGGTGCTTGGGCACGATTGGTGTTGGACGGTACAGGACTTAGGAAGAAAATCAAAATTGGGCCACTCTGCTCATTTCTGTAGCCAAGTTTTGTCTATTTGGTTTACGAGCACAAATGGTGGGTTTGTATCTGGGTGGCTGCGTAGATTAGCTTTGAGCTCCTAATTGGTCTGGCAGTGTGTTATCTTTTGCTACCAGCAGACAGCAACTGATGGTAAAGGTGTCTCATAATGCCAGAAACCTTTATTTAACATGTTAAGCTATTACCATACCTAACATAGTCGTGGAACTGGAGATGCTAAGAATTAAATTAAGTCTTAGAGGAACCATAGGTTTAACCAGATGCTAAGCTAAGCAAACAATGCTAGAAACAAGCATGCCTGATGAAAATAGCAAGAAAGATAACACATGAGAAGTGCCGCTTCAATGTGGCTAACGAGTCTTGCCTTGCTTAAGGCTGGGTTGTTATGGAACTGGGGAGGCTCTAAATTGAATTTAATACTTAGAGGAACCATAGGTTTAACAAGATCCTGACTAAGCTGAGCAAACACTTGAGGCAAGCATGGCTAATGAAAATAGCGAGATAATGCATGAGAAGTACCAATTCAATGCGTTTTTTAATGTGACTATCGAGTCTTACCTTGCATTAGGCTGGGCAGCAACAGCAGCAGGAGGGAGGGGAGGGGGTGGGGTGAATCCCACAGGCATGGATGCCATGGCCACAGCTTCTGCCTCTTTCTTGTAGTTCACCAAAAACTGACACCTGAAAAGCACTTAAATCTTAACGATCTTTAACCATGGCTCAACTTTCACAAAAGCAATTAAATTGAAATAGTATTCGCCCAAAGGGAGACAAATGATCCATGATGGTTGCTCCTGAGCTTCTCCAATCTCCAATACAATTCAGAGCCCCTAGATTCGTTGGCATAAAAAAGGAGAATGATTTATTATTATTATATTTAGTATTACTCCATAACTTCTCTAATATCTAACACAATCCAGAGCATCTAAATTCATTAGCACAAAGAGAGACAAATGATTGATGGCCGCTCCTGAATTTCAACACCTAACACAATCCAGAGCACCTAGATTCATTTGCACAAAGGAAGACGAATGATTGATGGCCGCTCGTGAACTTCAACACCTAACACGATTCAGAGCACCTAGATCCAACCTTGCATTTGTACACAGGAAGACAAATGATTGATGGCCACTCCTTAACTTCAGCACCCAACACACATAAGAGCCCCACTCGCCTGGCCTGGAAGGACCGCTCGTTGGTGTGCGTCTTGTAGAGGGCGCTGGAGCCTCCGCGTTGCTTGTGCTTCTTGCCGCCGCGCCTGTCTCCGTAGCCGCTGTAGTCAGCAGCGCTCCTGTAGGGGCGAGGGTCGCCGTGCAGGTGCTGTGGGGGGCGCCGCAGCCTCTCGCTGCTCTCGTAGTAGTCATCATCGTCGTAGTGGTCTAGCGACACCAGCCCGTGGCTCTTTACCTGCACACAGTAGAGTTCAGTTAGAGGTTTCCCACGAAATTGAGCGTTAGTTAGTAGCAGATAGAAGTCTCAAATCAAAATGAGTGTTAGTTAGTGGTATAAATTGAAAGAATTTAAAGTCTTTAGCTTGTTTAGAAAATGTTTTTCATTGTGAGCAACATCCAACATCATGGTTAAATTGATGATGCATGAATTCAGAAGTTTTTTTGAGGATTTCAGCCAAGCAAAATATTTACACAAAATGATGCATGAGAGGACAGAATTTGGTAATGCTCATACGAAACTGACCATCAAATTTATTAAAAAAAGCCTATCAAAAAAATCCATGCTCATTGCCACTTTGTTACCGGTGTGGAAATTAAGCACCAGAAATATTTGTACGGACTGTTAAATTATCTTGGCCAATTTTCCAAGCATCACTTGCATTAATGAATGTTTATGTAGTGACGACCATTAGCCTTCCTAATACATGGTTTGCCTACATTTCGCATGAATATGAGATTTACACATCACTTAGATAACTAATGCAATAGCATGACACATGACCTTCATCTTCATCTATGTATCTATCTTCATCCATCAGTTTGAGCATTACAAATGGTCTTGGTGAATTTGAGTAGAAGCAATATTCCCATTTTTACTTATATTAAGCAAGGTGCAGCACATACCTGTTTACCCTCCTTCTCCTTGATCCTGGTGACCTTGTTGGAGGAGCGACCATTGGCAGCTCTGCCAGGCCCACCATAGGCCTTCCCTCGAGCTCCTCCACATCCTCCTCCAACCAGCCCATCTCGCTCCAAGTCCCGTTGTCTCCGAGTCCCGCCATTAGAACGCTTGCACACTTCTGCAAATATGGGCTATGTCATTAAAACAGTACAGAATACTAACACACTTCCACAAAGTTATGTTGCATCAGTGGAACAATACAGAATGCTAACACACTTCTGCAAAGCTTTGTTGCATTAGTGGTACAGTCGAGAATCCTTGCACACTTCCGCTCGGTCTTCTTGCACAAGTACAGAATGCGGCCACAAGCACATTGTTGCATCACCAGGTTGCCGCCCAAGACTTGCGATGTAGGCCACCAATCAAAGGAACTAGCATGTATATGGAATTGCGACTCCCATATCTACGTTGAACATCACAGGCACTAGCCCGCATATAGAATTGTGGTTCCCAAAACTAAATTGAACAAGAATTCAAGCAGTTAGTAATAGCATTTTCTTAGTTTTACTTAATAGGAATAGCAGCTGATGACAATTCTAATTTTTAAAATGGAAACAAATGTTGAGTTTTACATTTTTAGGTCTCTTAAGCCTTCCGAACTACAACAAAGACATCCCTATTCAGAAGTGAATTATGGTACCTTAGTATTTATACACCAGGTGTGTCTCCACAAAACAGCAAGAGTGGAATAAGCTATAAAATCTGATGAAATTATTGGAAAAAACAAAAAGTGAAAAAAAGAGGGTTCATGAAAAATAGAGAACTCATATCATCAAAAAGGAAAGCACAACAAATCTTCAGCTCTCAATACCTCACATCTCCCATTAGCAGTGTTAATTCCTATGCATATAACAGTAGTATCTCTCTTAAGGATGGCAACAATTAGAACAAAAAAAAAATTCTAATACAAAACATTTGTTTCACAGAAACGGGATTGAAAAATATTTTGGATTCCTCTGGACGGCAAATTATTTGCATGCTATCTAAAAGTACTTCCAAATTTTACCTCAGGTATTTAGTACAATATGTTAGATAAATATTTTTCTTTGATGCTAATTTGGACAGTGAACAATTTGGACTGTGTGAGCACTGTGATTCAAGTTTTAATTATTTAAATATTTTCTAAAGAAATCAGAATTACATTTTCATGCCAGGATACAAGAATTTTAAATTAGATGTAGGAATTCACCATTTTATCCAGTTATACCTACATAATATATAGAACAAAATTTGAAACATTAAAATTAACTACTGCAAAATTTAGTAAAATGTTTCAATATTTTGGTATTCCAATTCCTAAATTACATTCTTTGATGAGATGAAATTATTACTGGCATCAGTTACAGATACTAATTTTTACACTAATGAGCTAATGATTCTCTTCAATGAGCAACTCTAACGAATAACTGCTATCCACAGATATACAAAATGGATTATTCTTCTTTTTCATTACTAACCTTTTTTGAGTCAATATTGATTTTACTGTTGTCAACAATTTTGAAAATTTTGTTGCCACATTTAGGTAATTGGAGACATTTTAAGATGCTTCACAAGAATGACATTGTGCTCGCAAATGCTTAGTTTTTGAAACATAGCATAAATAACGTTCAGGTAGGAATAGCATTAGGAGCAGTTTTGATCTGGCTCATCCAGCGTTTCCCGGACGCGGACCATGCCAATTTTTTTGGCAGGAGACATTGGACTTGGAATGGCAAAGTTAAGTTTGGTCAATATTGATTTTAGGCCTTTCACGGAAATTAATAATTCCGTTCCAAAGAATCACTAAAGGAACAAATTTAAAAACGTTTCACACGAATGACATTCTGCTCGCTGATGCGTAATTTTTGAGTTATTCAACTTTGAAGTTATTTGAATGTCGTATATAAAAGTGAAGGAACGGACCCGTAAATATGCTGTAATACGGTATTAACGTAACAATGGGTGAGGTTCGGGTAGGTTATGGTAGGTTAGTTAAATAAACTAAGCTAAAATAACATAAATCAACCTAAAATAGCTTACCTTAACTTACCCAAACCGACGCTGTTATTTTTGCTCCCAGAAGTAGGCGTGTCCCGCCAGAAAAGTGGGCGTCACCCAACAATGCGGCGACCAAGCAACCGACCATACAATGCTATTCCTATCTGAACGTAATTATTGTTATACCTCAAAAATAACGCATCAGCGAGCAGAATGTCAATCATGTGAAACGTTTTTAAATGTGTTCCTTTAGTGATTCTTTGGAATGGAATTATTAATTTCCGTGAAAGGCCAAAAATCAATATTGACCTTAAGTTTTTTAGGTTTACTTAGGTTAGTTTAGATTATTTTATTTAACTTAACTTTGCCTAACCTAACATACAATTATTTTAAACCATCTTCCAGCTTATTTACATGTTTGTTTGTTCAATTTTATATATGACGCTCTTATAACTTCAAAGTTGAGTATCTAGAAAACTAAGCATTTGCAAGCACAATGTCATTGATGTAAAACGTCTTCAAATATACCAGATTACTTAAAGATGGCAACAAAATTATTCCAATCCTTGACAACATTAAAATCAATAATGACTTTCATGTGCTCAGTATCAATTTAACGCTAAATTCAAAACCAGTTTTATACAAAAAAAGGTCCGAATTCTCACACAAAAAATCTTCAATTATTTCCAGCTCCATTGCAGACACAAGCTTAAACAAATAGTTTTCCACACACATTTTCAAAATATTGTCATTATAAAGGAAATAGATTACAGGTGGCCTAGAAAAATTCAAAATAAAATCAATCAGAAAAAATGAAACAACTTTTATTCAACAATAACATGAAATCGTTGGCTTCTAGAATAACATCACATGGGAAACGTTGCTCCACGATACCAATGACTAATTGGCAAGATATAAATAATGATCGAAACAAATTGCATAATGTCAACAGGACCGCATGGCAACAATCAGAGCATTTCATTTAGCAGCTCACCTCGATTAGCATCAGAGGAATTAGGCGCCTTAGAACCGAGCTGCAAGGAGCGCACGGCAGGTTTTCGAGATTCCATGGTAGTTGACGCCGTCACCTGGTCCATACGGACTATCAGCAGTCAAAACAAACGTAGTGGTAGCCTCCACAGGAGTAACGATCTTCTCTATGCTCGACATCTTGTTCAGCAAGCCATTTTGCTACCTCACCAAGAAAAAATTGATAGTCTGAATACTATCAATACTTTATAATTTGTTTAATAAAATAAGTAGATAAGTTTGAAAACAAAATAGGTCTTGGGAGTGATAACTTCACCCCAAGATTTTTACTGAGCACTTTACTGACGCTTGTCGCAATATGGCGACACCTTCTATGACCCTACAGAGGCCACGTCCGATTTCGTTGACGCTTATAATGAATGTGGTAAAAACCGATCATTTTCTTTGGAAAGTAAATTAGAAACAACATTTTAGTTTGAAAGTTGATCTAAAATTCTATGTAATTCAAATTTTTTGAGCATGACATAGTGTAATTTTCGTTTATTTGAACCTACAGCCGTTAATTTTTTCCTATAAATAAAAATTTGCATGAAATCATTTTAAATCCCACAAATGGTTCTTATGATTTTAAATGTGTGATTTTAAAAAGTTATTTACAAAGTAATACTCTTCATAGAGTTGCATGGTTTGTTCGATTCCCTTCAACACTAGATCTTCCCAAAGCTTCATAATATTTCGCAGCAGAAGGCATTTGAAGTGGTGATGCCATCCGAAGGTGAGCTTCTGTACCTGGGTCAGAATTCAGTAGAACGTGAAGATGGTCACGGTTGGTGGTGAGAGTGCTGGCGAAGCCGCGTTGTCCGATGAGGGTTCACAGTGATTAACTTTTGAAGTATGACAGTCGACGATGAGCTTGAGATTCCTAGTACGTATTGTTAAATGACTGTAGTTGTACAGTATAACTTCGCAGTAATTCTGTGTCTGAAAACTAAGATGATTCATTTTTTTAATTAATGCAAGAATTATTCAATGGTGGGTACCGGTAATGGAAATACCGATTTCGTTAATTATTACATGAGCAAATTGGGTTTAAAAACAGTTAATTCCTGTTATAAATTTTTTAGGAGTGGAGGAGAAGTTAATGATGATTCGTTAACATTAATTTATGTAATAGAAAAATCAAAACATTTGGTATTCCACCAAAACCACTACAGAAATAAATTATTACATCAAAATTATTAACTGATCTGTTTTGGTCCGTGCCGAAAATTTGAAGCACTGAAAAATATATGGCTTATCAAAATTTACAGTAAAAATTAACCTCAAAGTTTCAAATTCAATAAACACTATAAAAAATTTATTTAAATACTGATAGAGTAAAACCTAAATGTAAAATGAAGCGCACGATTTACTCATCATTTCATATATCCACCTAATTTTTCCTTCCTTTTATTCCGTTTTTGCTGATTTTTATTTATAATCATTAGCATCTCAAAATTTCCATAGATCAAAATGGATCCATTTGAGGTCAAGATATTTTCCCCCATGCAATGCATCGCTTGAGTGCAGCACTGAAGGGAATGGCACTGTTGCCATTCAAAACATGTTCCGCAACATGCGTGCACTTGTTCACTGCAAAAGGTAGCATCTGTTAACATGTCCTTACCATTGGTCCTCGGAAAACCCGTTTATTTAAATATTTGATGCATGGAGCGAATCAAAGCCATTTGGATTTTAAATATTTCCTAATGCAAATGTCATAAATTTATAAACTGGCAATGTTTTTGTTAATTTTTGTTTCCAAAATACTACTGGCATCAAAAACTTCCAGGAATCAGGAACGATAAGGAGCTGTCACACAACACCAATGAAAACATTTCACTATTCGAAAAAGAAAGAAACTTGATATGGAAGGCAATACAAACTCGAACCTGAACGCATGCCTCCTGGAAACATCTGAAAGCACAAACAGAATAGAAAAAAAGAGAAAGAATAGCACTTTAGTTCAAACAATAATACAAAAATCATTGTTTTTTAAAACACCTAAACTGAAAGATCTATAGTTGATAACCATGCATGGGTGTCGTGATACCCGTGTTTATTATCAAACAAATAATTGGAGATGTTCATTTCTGTTGCAAGTAATCTCTAAACTAGAAAAATACTTTACCGCCAGAGACCCAAAAGGTCTAGTTTCTCACTCAACTAATTTTTAAGAAAAGTTCTTCGTGAGAGGGTAATTTATAACAGATAAAGTCTATGCTACAGCGAGTGCAAACTACACATGTTGGCTTATGTTACTACAGCAGCGTACAGAGCATAGACAGGACAACAAAACAAACAAACAATATTACCAGAGCTGAATGCATATGACACGGAGACCAGCCGTGACCCTTAGGACAAGGGATTTACACGACTAATATCTGGGAAATATTCTCCTTAATATGGTCATTTGAGACAAATAGTATCCAGAAAAAGCGTGTGAAAATTTAAATTTTCTGTACGTTAGGAATTTTAATATTCAACAAAACTATAGATTTATAACTATGTAAGCTAAAGAAAGTACAGCTAATTGTTCATTTTCAGTAATATTGTTCAGTGATGCTCTTTAACTTTGCTCTCTGTTGAAAATGATATTGAAAAACTTGCGATCGGATCGGGTATTATTTTAGATGAGGACTTAAAACAAACCACATGCATGTAGTACCTAGTTCGAATTCCTATATAAGGAAAAATTAATGAAAGCAACCCTATAGAAGATATCGTTCCTTAACAATAAAACATCTAATCATTTGAATTTAATAATCACTTAATTCTACATAGAATATTTTTATGCTTGAAAAATTAGGTCTTACCGACTCATTTGCTACCTTTATTGCAATTTAACAAAGAAAAAGAGACAATGAGTAAAACATCCGTTATAGGCTGTACATTTTACAGCTTCTTTTGTATTAGTTCCCTTCTCTGTATGAAAATTGCATGGATCTGAATGGTGTTGTGAAAATAATACCAACTATTTCTCAGCCTCTAATTTTTGAAATTTGAATGACATTCGCGTTCATGCTGAAAGGTGATTTGCCTTTTGAACAAAAATCGTACTTTTATTTTGCTGGAGTTGTGCGCGATGTGCATCATAGATGGTTCACATTAGTAGCAGCTTCTTCAATCATCTCGGAGAATTCAACGTATTTGCAGCTTTCAGGCAAAAAATAAAAGAAATAAATAAATTTTATTATTTTAACCAGTATAGAACTAGGAAAATTTTGCAAAGTGGAAAGCTGGAAGAGAAACTTTGGATACCCGGTAAGATTCACAAATGGAACAACGATCAAGGTATTTTATTTCTTCACCAAATGGTTGTGGAGGCATTGAGGAACTCATCATTTCACGTCATTCCTGTGCAGGCGGCGGAGCAGTTTTCACATTCGGCAAAAGCCGCTTCGCTGACAACGCGCCCTCCAAATTCTGGATCAAAAATGACGAAATTACCGCTATTGCCTGCGGGGACCAACACACCGCAGTGCTCACTGGTGGGTTTTTGGGTATAGCTACTTGTTGGCTCTGATAAGCTTAGCGACTTCTAGGGCATCCTTTCATCAACGCTATTTTAAGGTGTACAGTTATGTTTAACCAAATTTACTTTAACCTAAGGGCATTCTAGACTAATCAATAAATTTGTTCTCTCATGATTCGATGCTTAATTTTTACGAAAATAGATAATATGGGCTAGATGGGAACAGCATATTCTAGACACTTCTTTATTTTCCCCGAGCATATTATACGTGTAACTGCGTAGGGAGCATTTTTGGGCCCGTGAACTTTGAGCTGTGACCGATTTATTTTTTATTCCAATCTTCCACATTACAAACACTGTTGTCAGCAATCTTTGTCAACCTCATCTAATCTGATGTCAACCTATACCGACGTATGAATTCTTGTTGTTTGAGTTTTGAGGTAGTGTTGAAACTCATGACTGGAGCTTGTCTCTTCTCGTTCCTCACTTTAATTTTTGTATCGTTAGTGATAAAACCGTTCAATCAATTTATGAAGACCTGAATTGAATAAATTCAGTTATTTTAGCAGTTGTGAATAATTTTGGGAATCTCTACCAACGTCTATGGTTAATTCAATGCTTAGATTCTACATCTATTTTCGTTTCCTTTTTGAGTTAAGCAAGTTTCAGAAATCCTGTCCTCGGTGATCAGGCAGTAGGGCGTAATTTCGAAAGATGTTCATTAGAACACGAAGTATAATTGCCGCATCGTTCAGATTGGCTTTGCCTTGTCACAACATCTCGAAAATCTCCAATTTAGATTATAGTTCTGTCCAAGTCAGCTGAATTTTACAGTTGCTATCGTGGCACAGAGTGAGCGAAACACAAATTTTAGCAAAAGCTCTAAACTGAAGATCCTCGAGTTACACAGCGTCATCTTTTGTAAACTTTAATTTACATTTATGCATTTTATGTTTCAGTTACCGGAAATATGCAGTTTTGTTTGTCTCTTTCATAAAAGTTAGTCCCATTTGTGCCTGGTAATTTTTAACACGAATTTGGTAACGTATGTATTAGTTGAATTCATCAGACTAATGTTCAATTATTTGCATAAGTTGAGGTTCGCATAAAATGATGTGAAAAGTAGAATCGCCAATGTAAAATTTGCAAACTTTAATTTATACCTATGCATCTTATGTAACAACTGTATCGGAATATTCTAGTTTTGTTTCTGTCTTTCATAAAAGTTAGTCCCACTGAATTTAAACAGTATTTAATTCACTTCAACAGCGCACGCCATGTGTGGCGTCAATTTTAATTTTACGAAGCTCTGCAAAGAACATTAAAATATTCGAAGGATTTCCAAAGGTAGCGGGCGGGTGTTCACGATCGGCAGCAACGACCAAGGCCAGCTGGGGCTCAATTCCAGAGCTCCTGTCGTCAAGCCTTCCTGTGTGAAAGGTGAGTTCGCCTCTTGTGTGATAAGGTTTGAAAATCAGGGGTCAAGTTGATATGAAATTGACGTCGTTGCAGCAGCACGGTTAGCAAAGCAAGTTTTGATTTTGCTGCGATACGTGCTTTTCTTTCCCTCTAAAATTCTGCGTGAAAGGTGAGGAGCTTTCAAATATTAGGGGTCAGATTTTCAGAAAATTTGGTCGTTGCAGGGACACAGCAGAGTAAGTTCTTACGTAAATTTTGCTGCGCTACGCGCTGTTTTCGGCAAAAGATAGTCAAGTTCGAGCTTTTTTAAATGATGCATGAGTTCTGCTGAGTGTTCATTGCAAGCTCCAGAGGAACATGTCCAAGTTCAGTAGCAATCGAAAGTACTCGAGTCCATGGAAAATAAGCAGTTTCTGTCTTATAAGCTCAGAATGGAAGTGCGAGAACATGTAGTTTAAATTTTAGAAGCCTAATGTCTTTGAAACCATATTTAGTTTTACAGTGAAGATCTTAATTTGAGCGGGACATTGGCAAAGACTATATCAGAGTAGCACGCGTCTCAGACCACAAATGAAAGACGTTAGATTGAGAGCAACAGGCTGGACCATCGGATCAAAGATTAGAGTTTACGAGCAACAGGTCTGGTGCATCTCATCTCTGAGGTTTAGCTGAGGCCAACAAATTTAGCCTTCAGAACACAGGCCACGGTAGAGGAAACAAGGTTGGTTCAAACCAGTCTTTTTTTCGTTGAGGGCGTGGCTTTGCTGACGTCACGGCAACGAACCAATAGCAGCGCTCATATTGCATCTGGTAGCACTGCTACCCCCAAATCTGGCTCCACTATTGGCCTAACGACATTGCGTTTTGGTGATGTCATAAAGTTTGTTTGAAATAAAGCCTTTCTATTGGCTAGCCGAACAAGAGAAGGTGTTTTTTCTCCCATAGAAATGACCCTGCCTTGTTTCCTCTACTGTGACACAGGCCAAAGTTTGGGGCCTGAAATCTAAGAGTGTTAATACAGCTTCGCGATTGAGAGCGAAAATTCTCTATATGAAATACGATCACAAGTCTGAGACGCAGATCCTAGTTCTAGGGTGCGACTCCATTGCTGAGAGTCGTGTGTGCCCTTTTAGTGGGAGCAAACCTTGATCATTGATTCCCCATTGTCTACTATCCAAACTTATTCTTTCGCTCTTTATTCTTTTCGCTCTCTTTATATCGCTCTCATGTGGCTAGGGATCTCAAACTATTGGTCAAAATACAGATAAGAATAATAAAAACATGACTCCATTACTGTAAAAATAAGTTCCTGTTTAAAACCCCAACTACAACAACGAGAGGAACAAGCATAAGCTAAGAAGTAGGAGTAATGAGCGCTTTGTTGCATAGTTATACGCTGCTGCCTCCGTCCCATCGATCACGTCGCGTGAGGCACGTGTGCCTGACAACCTGCATCGACCTGCTCCGTGTTGGCAAAACCAGGCATGTCGCCTCTCTGAAGTCCCTCAATCTGCTCCTTAGCGCACCATGTATATTTTTGTCTCGCATGGTTCCAGGTCATAAGAGGGCAGATCTGCCTCAGCTTTATTCGGTTTCAATTTTCCCCGCAATTTGGTGCAAAATTATCGTTGTGAGGAACTTCGCACACGTTGCTATGATACCAAGTTGTCGACCAAGCTTCAAGCAAGCGTTGAAGTTGTCCCTCGCAACGAGGTGCGAAAAGGAGGAATTTTTCTGGCTGGAATGCGCTCGAATGGTCGTTGATTTCAAGACTTTTCGCCTCGGCGTTAAAGAGTCGATAGTCTTCACGTTTGTGCGAGAAATTTAATAAAAATATGTTGTAACTTTACGGTTAGAATGTGTTCAAATAGTCATTGTTCGCAAGCCGTTTCGATTTGGGTTTAAAAATCGTTAGTATTATGATTTATTCTTCCAATTTATTGGAAACCTGCTGTTCTTATTTGTCACTCAAACACAGTTGTCACACACATACACGAACACAGTTTCCATATATACCACACACGCTCTGCTCACAAACACATTTGTCACACAACTCTTCGGAGTTCTAAAGAGCCCATGTCTGCAAGCAGCGCTGAAGTGCGAGCGGACGGTGCTGGTGGCGTGCGGCAGAGCGCACACCCTCGCCGCCACAGGTGAGTCTCGTGGCCTCCTGGACTTGCGGGTGTCCAGGGCTGTGTGCTGTTGTGGGGTTTCCAGGGCTGTGGGTTGTTGTGAGATTTCCAGGGCTGTGTGTTGTTGTGGGAAGTCCAGGGCTGTGTGCTGTTGTGGGGTGTCCAGGGGCTGTACACAGTTTTTTTGGCTACCGGGGAGCTCATGCTTTATTTTCATAAACAGACCGCATAGAGTTGCATACAGACCTCAGAATTTCAGAAGCTGTGTGCTCTTGTGTGTGGGCATCAGGGACTGTGTGCTGTGGTGTGTGGGCACCAGGACTGTGTGCTTTTGTGTGTGGACACCAGAGGCTGTGTATGGTCTTTTTTGTTGCCAGGGGCTCTGTACAATCAATTTTTTGGTTAAGGGGACTGCATACAGTCTTTCTTATTATAAGAGGCTGTGTACAGAATTTTCAGTTCCCAAAGGCTGTGTACAGTCTTTTTGGCTACTAGGGACTGTGTACAGTTGTATGTGGTTACCAGGGGCTGAGTACAGTTGTGTGTGGTAACTAGGGGACTGCATACAGTTTTTTTGGTTACCAAGGGCTGTGTACAGTCTTTTTGGCTACTAGGGACTGTGTACAGTTGTGTGTGGTCCCCAGGGGACTACATACAGTATTTTTGGTTGCCAAGGGCTGTGCACAGTTTTTTGGTTGCCAGGGCCGCATCGAGAATTTTGGGTTGCTAGGGCCCACTTACAATTTAATATACAGTAGTTTGTACATGTATTAATAGTATGGGTCTTCATGTCATAGTCAAGACCTGACATCCCGATCAAATAATCTCGGAAGTTTGAAATTGCCCGTGAATGTTGGCCACTCATCTTTCATAATGAATTTATTTTCTCATAAAAATTAATGTGAGTGGGAAATATTCGAGTACTCTGTTGGATTGTGGAATATAGTACAAAGTGGACTGATATCGGAACTCTTCTATTCAAACTGTGGGACAATCCGTGTAAAATATTCCGGTAAAGAAATTTTTGCTGTCTGTGGCTGAATTTTCTATTCAGTATTCCGAGAATTCATGTCATATGAGGCAGTGGTGTTTGACAATTAAAGCTTCTGTTCGCTTGCATGTCGACATGAATGTATGGCTTGTCAATTTTTCAGCTTACTGCGTCGGCACTTTCCTTTGATCATGATAAGATTTGATCGATCGTGAATACATTCTCACATGTGTTGACAGGCATACCTTCTGCAAGCCTTGCTATCATCAGAGCTTTTGTCTAGCCGCTGTTGTTTTAGATAGTTCAGTCGCATGAAAGCTGAATTACAAAATAGTGTTATGCAGTAGTTCAGTCACATGAATGCTGAACTAAATAATAGTGTCATGCAATAGTTCAGTAGCATGAACGCTGAATTATAAATTAGTGTTATTTAATAGTTCAGTCACATGATTACTGAATTTCAAAATAGTATTATACAATAGTTCAGTAGCATGAAAGCCGATTTCCGGAGTAGTTTTCAACTTATAGTTTGGATGTCTTTGACGTGAAAGTTGAGTCGTCCTTTAAGTCTAAGTTTGAATTTTAAAGTTGGCAAAATAATTAAAGGTGCATTAATGGAAGGCTCTTTAATTAAAAAAGGCACTTTAATTGTGTATGAATTTTAAAGTTGGTGGCATGAGAGAAATTCACACAGCAAAACATGGAAGGAAATCTAGCTATCGTGCATGAGCACCGCGTAAAGTACGACACACGTTCATTGCAGTTAGAAAGATTCTGAGCTGAATGGCATCTTATGAATCATAGCTGAAAAAGGAAGAAAAGAAATCACGCACGTGAGGGTAAAATTAGGATGTTTAGTTTTTTGTGTTGTTGTACACTTTTTCTTGGCTAAGAATCATTTACCCTTGAAGTCGTACCTGAAATTTTCTTCGCATTTGGTTGATAATGGAAATAATTGGAAATCCATTTAAATTTAAAAACAGCATGAAATGATGTCCTATCGATTTGTTCAAGTCATGGAATTAACCAGCACATTTTCAGTGCACTTCCTGACTTTGGAACCTTATTTTCTTTTTGGATCATAGTTTTTAAAAATTGCTTCACAAGGGTGACTTCAACAATGAGGTCTTTGTTTCAAATTTCTTGCCCCATCGCACACCACATATTCTGAATTATTTCCAGTGACCATCAAGTCATCCTCTAATATTCCACTTTGTTTTCTAATTATTGTTCTCAGAGTGGCCTTGGCTCCCTTTCTAAGTGTTCCACTCTATTTTTCTTTTTGTGGCGCCCTTTCTAAATGTTCAACTATATTTCTTCAACTTTTAGTTCTAGTTTTGCACTATGTGGGCTTTCTAAATCAGCTCATGTTCATTTGCGAATGAACTCAGTGACGGGGATCGATGTCCAGGCGAAGAGCTAAAATTATTCCTACAAGCCTTCAGAAAATCATTGCCATTGATCCATTCTGCCGTGCACGACAGCTGACATACGAAGAGAATTGAACGAATTGGCCGACCTTCTTTCGTATTTCGTTCTTTTATGTATTCGGGATGGTAGGATTCTTTTGGCTACTCTGTAGAGAGTATGCCTATCACAGGGGGAAAGGAACCCAGTCTAACTTTTTCGCCGCCTGCATGCATGATTTTCGCCATGCAGGCGGCGAAAAAGTTTGACTGGATAGCTCCAGCCAAATGATGCTCCTTATTTCTATTTTTTTGTGCATTCATCCGTGTAGGTTAAGTTTCTGAATAAGACCAACCCACTCTGTATTTTGTTTCGATATGTGTTTGGGATTGTGAGATTCATTTAGATACCTTGTAGTGCGCACGTCTAGCAGTGAAGGTGCAAAATAGCTCGACTAATCAAGCGATTCTACTTATTTCTATCCATACATACCCAATTCAAGTCTGTTTAAATCAGGTTTCTATCAAAAACTAGCCCAGTTCTTTCAGAGTTCAAGTTCAAGTTCCTGATAAACAGCGGATTAGAAAACATTTCGTCTTCTTTTTCAATATAATTTTTGACGTAACATAAATGATGCGTTTTGGTTTTTTAAAGTACTGGTTTGCTCAAACTTAGCTACTTAGGGGCAGAAGTAATATATTTTTTGTCAAAAAATTGTTCTAATTTTGCCTAAGGTATCATGTATAACCTAAAAAGTATTGCTTACCTTTGTTTTGAGTGAACAATTTCAATTTAGTTGGGCAGTTCCCATCTCTCAACTTGACGATAATTTTAAATTTCACATAATCCCAGCAATATCACATGTTTTCTTCACAAGAATACCTATAGCGTCCTTCTTAAATAAAATTTGTATGTCAGAACGATTCTTCCCATAAAAAGCCAAAAAATCTAAGGGTATTACAAGCAGTATTAAGGCCATTTTACATTGACGGTGTCTTCGCGCTCCACACCGTCGCTCCATCCCGCCAGTCAAAT
>JACJUY010000948.1:155229-170152 GCA_014220935.1 Platorchestia sp. MABIK
CAGACCAACATAGCGGCAGACTAACAGAGCGGCAGACTAACAGAGCGGCAGACTAACAGAGCGGCTCACCAACAGGTCGGCTGTGGAGGGTGCCACAGTATGGTGCTCGGCTACACGCCCTCTGCCATCACGCCGCCGCACCTCCACAAAAACTCCACGGTGAGTTCCTCGTATCTTTTCGCTTGCACCTCATGTGTACTTGTTAAAATGTGTACTTCTGCTGCGTACACGCTCGTGTGTGTCCATACTCATGTTCGTTGATGCTCATGTGCGTAGATGCTCATGTGTGTACACGCTCATGTGCGTAGATGATCATGTGCGTAGATGCTCATGTGTGTACACACTTATGTGCGTAGATGCTCATGTGCGTAGATGCTCATGTGTGTACACACTTATGTGCGTAGATGCTCATGTGTACACACTTATGTGCGTAGATGCTCATGTGCGTAGATGCTCATGTGTGTACACACACATGTGCGTAGATGCTCATGTGTGTACACACTTATGTGCGTAGATGCTCATGTGCGTAGAGGCGCATGTGTGTACACACTTATGTGCGTAGATGCTCATGTGTGTACACACTTATGTGCGTAGATGCTCATGTGCGTAGATGCTCATGTGCGTAGATGCTCATGTGCGTGCGTGGAGCAGGACTCAAATGCACGTGCGTCTAGCTAATGAAATTCAACGCGTCAGCAGGTATAACTTTTAGACGTAAGCGTTGTGCGATGTGTAAGAAAAAGGAAACGTTCTATTGCATCTCATTAACGTTGTTCCACACACCTGTATAGCGGCTCGTGTATCACACACATGTGTGTGCCTGTGTACCAGTGTATCACACACATGTGTGCCTGTGTACCGGTGTGAATAATGCGGTTTGGTCGCTCTTTTCTTGCCTTCGGGAGGTATTTTCTTCCCTGAGAAATAATCGCACATCACGGGTATCACGCTAGGAATAAAATAAATGTAAGGACGGTAGTCCGCTGCCACCACCGGGTGTTTAACCCGGGATTAAATATTACTAAATTAAATTACTGTGCGTGACGATTTTGGTAGCTTGGCCGTAGGGTATCGGCTCGTGTTTCTCTGAGTGGCGAGTTCATTGCTAGAGTGTGAGGAGAATCAAGAGGCCCGAAGATTTACTGATTTATTGGGAGGCAAGGTATTAAATGGCTAGAGCAAACGCCGGCGAGGAGCTTCACGAAATGATCCGACAATGACTCAATAACACATCCTTGAAGACCACTCAATTTTACAATACCCAACGACTGTGTGCATACAATCAAAGACAACCAGTATATGATAATTTAACAGACATTCAAGAGCCAAACCATATACGATTGGTTACTAACAACCAAGAGCCAAGCCATATACTCTTGTTCAAACGAACACTCGAAAGCAAAAACCAGGGTGAATTACAGACGATCAAGAACAAACCCATGGATTAAAACCCGGGACATAAAACCATTCGAAAATTATCAAAGGATGCCTACGCAACAATTTAGTCTAAGTCCCTTGACCATTTCAAATCGTACGATACTCAGAGTCGATACTCAACCACTCCAATTGTGTCCCGCAGCTCGGTCCCTATCCTTGACCACTCGCGCCCGTGTCTCGATACTAAGTCTCTAATGCTGACCACTCGCCGCCGTATCCCCGCACTAAGTGTCCTCCTAATGATGTTCAAATGCAGTCGTACCCCGCGCTCCCCCACGGAAAAGGAGGAGGGGGTCTAGGGCAAAGGGGGTTAGGTTTTTTGTGTGGGTCTAGCTCTCCCTCACCATGACGGATCTCCCGAGCCCATGAGTTTGTTAGTTTTCATATTAACAGCTTTTAACTTATATGGTCCGCCTCTAACTATATGGCCGACGCTAATGAGCGCTGCGACAGCGTCCTATTTAATGCGGTGAGTTTTCATTGTACGACGTCTACTCAAACCAAACTCTGCGACTAATGGTCATAGCCGGCGTTTCTATTTTATTACACCGTCGTAAAGAGAGCCGCCTTCTACATCGTATTCCCACGTACTGTAATGTTTAAGACGAAATGAAATTCTATTTCATACAGGTGTATCACACACATGTGTGCCTGTGTACCGGTGTATCACACACATGTGTGCCTGTGTACCGGTGTATCACACACATGTGTGCCTGTGTACCGGTGTATCACCCACATGTGTGCCTGTGTACCGGTGTATCACACACATGTGTGCCTGTGTACCGGTGTATCACCCACATGTGTGCCTGTGTACCGGTGTATCACACACATGTGTGCCTGTGTACCGGTGTATCAGCCCCATGTGTGCCTGTGTACCGGTGTATCACACACATGTGTGCCTGTGTACCGGTGTATCACCCACATGTGTGCCTGTGTACCGGTGTATCACACACATGTGTACCTGTGTACCGGTGTATCACACACATGTGTGCCTGTGTACGTGTGCAGATGCTGCCCCCCCCTGAGGGGCGGGAGTGCCCTGCCCCCCCTCACCCCGGCCGCCCCTCCGGCCCCCAGTGCCCCTCCTGCCTCGGCAACGGTTATGGTGAGTGTATGTATATTTTATTTATTTATTTATTTATCTATACATACATACATGCATTTTCTGTATGCATTTCCATACATATTGAATTTGTATATGAAATTAAATGAAATGAAATTAAGTGTATGTATACATTTAATTGAATTGGATGGTCCCGCACCATCCAATTTGTGTTTATCAATTTTATCGATCTTAATCATACTAGATGCTCAAAAATAAAACCAATTGGCGCACCATCCAGAAATTCAAATAAAAATACACATAGTTATCAATTTTACCAATCACAATCATTACAGTTGCTCAAAACCAAAGACTGATTTAACTCTTTCTTGTACTTTTAGTTTCTCACTCATAGCAGATCTAATTAGAAACATTAAAAATAAAATACAAATGGTTGTATGGTGCGCGACTTCTGAGACACCCTGTATGTAAATTATATTATACAAGACATTTAAATCATATTATATTGCGTATCTATTACATTTTACATTTTGTACACGACGTTCATAATACATTTATTTTGTTTTAGGCAGCTCAGACACGCTGGTATATGTATCAGTACTTGCTGATCAATGCACAATACGTATATATTTATGCTGGTTCAATTTTGAAATCGAAAACCACACAATTTTTTGAATTGTAAAACAGTTCTAGCACGTTCCCTGCATTTCCGCGGCTGCCAACGGTTGGTTTGGCTAGGTTGTAAGCAGCAAAACTGGGAAATCGACTTTACTGCTCGAATACATTTTCACCCTTCTTTATGAATATGAAAAAATACTATTTTACAAAATCATTTCACCTCGTATGATAACAGTTGTTTTCTAAACAGGTCGCACAACAAAATAAATATCGTTTATTTATCCCGGTACGTGAAAGAGCAATTTACCCAGTGGCACACAGGCTCAATACGCGGGGATCGTGTTAAAACAGTCGTTCAAACGTGCGTCATTTCATCGTTTGATTGCGTTATTTTTGCGCTAAGATCACAAATGAATGAATTTCAATCAATCTTAATAAATTGCGTCTCAGAAAGTACTGTGCTAAAGTAATGCATTAAGCTATGTGTGTGTACTACGCTACATTTTGAAATATGTGCAAAACTATGTACTAAACACCATACTGAACCAAAGCACAAACCTATGTAGGTTAGTACGTACTGAACCAATGTACTCAAAGCAGAACACAACTAAAGCACTAAGCTATTGTACGAAACTACATGCACTAAAGAGCACACTTGTGTGGGCAGGAAGTGAGCGCTCCCAGCGCCCCACCGGACCCCTCTCCCAACACACCCGCCGCCCCATCCAACATTACAGCCGCCCCACCCAACTTTACCGCCGCCCCACCCAGTAAAACGGTTGCTCCTCTTAGTAAAACGGGCTCCCAATCTAACATAACGGCCTCCCCACCCAGTAAAACGGGCTCCCAACCCAGCACAACCGCCGCCCCACCCAACTTTACTGCCGCCCCACCCAACTTTACCACCGCCCCACCCAACGTACCGGACCCCATAACCGCCGCCGGAGCGCCGCCCCTCAGAGCACTCGGCGGACAAAACGAGCAGGCGGGAGAAGCGGAGGAAAGAGAAGAGGTGGAAGGAGAACAAGAAGACGATGATGACGAAGAGGAACAGGAGGAATCTGATAACGGCAAGCACTCGAAGAAAGGCAAGGATATCTCTTCCGTTTTAGCTCACTTGTAGTTACTGGAGGGTAATTTTGTTTGTATTTAGTTTGAAAGTTAGAGCGTGAGGGTAATTTTGTCTGTATTTAGTTTGGACGTTAGATTGTGGGGTAATTTTGTCTATAGTTGGTTGGGACGTGAGAACGTGAGCGGGATTTTATCTGCATTTGGTTCGTCTGATCAGCGGGTAACCTTCAGGTAACTTCTGGTTTACCCTCAGGTAACCCTGTGATTCACTCTCAGGTAACGCTCTGCTTTCTTCTCAAGTAACCCACTGATTTACCTTCAAGTAACCCTCTGGTTTACTCTCAGGCAACCCTCGGGTTTTCCCTCAAGTAAGCCCCTGGTTTAACCTCAGGGGACCCTCTGGTTTCCTCTCAAGTAAGCCACTGGTTTACCCTCAAGTAACCCACTGGTTTCCCCTCAGGTAACCCTCCGGCTTACCCTCAGTTAACCCTCTGATTTACCCTCAGGCCACCCTCTGGTTTACCCTCAGGTAACCCTCTGGTTTACCCTCAGGTAACCCTCTGATTTACCCTCAGGCAACCCTCTGGTGCGGTTCCTCAGCCACTGGAGCAGAAGGAAGACCTCCTCCAGCCCGCAAGACGACCTTCCTGACGCGGGGCTGCTCGACCCTCAGGTCAGGGTCCTCTCCTTCTGACGCGGGCCAAAAAACATTGTCTTTTTTCCGGAAGTCTAACACATATAAAAATTATGCGTAGGATTTTTCAGACACAGAGCACAAATACATTAAATGCGAAGGTTATAGCAAAGAAACTATAACCAGAACTGCTCAGCAGAAAATATATTCCTAATACATTAAATGCGTCTGGGATTTTTCGGACTCGGAATTGTACTGAAAAGCCCTCCTGTCTTGTTTTTTAGTGTTTTTTTTTGGTATCTGACATATACAAAAAATTGTCTATAAGATATTTCAGACGCGGAATTGTATTGAAAGGTCCTCCTGTCTTGTACTTTTAGTGTTTTAGTGGAAATCTAATAAATACAAAAATTTGAGTAGGATTTTTCTCAGACGCGGAATTGTATTGAAAGGTCCTCGTGTCTTTTGAGAGTTGTAGTTCGGACATGATTGAATGGATATAACGGGGTAGTTTTGAAGCATTTCCTGCCGTGTGATCTGACTTTCTATGGTTCCTTTTACTTGTCCCTTACGTAGAAATAATGGTATGTCAAGTTGTGCAGGTTGATCAAAATTACACCAGATCTAAAAACACACGCCAATTCAATCACTTACTAGATCGATTAGAAGAAATAAATATAGTTTGGTGAGAAGGGGCGATGAATTTCTCTGCATGAACTTCTAAATGAAATGCAACGACGTCACAATTGCATCATATTTTCTTTTCCTTTGAGACTTGAGAACTTTTGTGATGGAATTTTGGAGGAATCGCGACTGCGTTGCAAAAACATAATTTCTTTATGTTTCTTTGCGACAATTGAACATATGTGGCCTATATATCTTAAGGGGATTGGAACAAGGTCATAATTATTGCATCTTTTATTAATTTTCTTTGTGGTTTGTGAATTTTTGGCTTATGAAATTTAATGATATTGCCAAAACGTTACTACTAATTTTATAGCATCTAACGAAGTACGTACGAGTTTCAATACATGTGTTGGAATCGCCGCCTTCACACATGCGCCAAATGCGAATGTGGCAAAATTAACGTTACCAAAAATGTATTATTTCACTACTGTTATTCATTATGTATTATTTCACAAACTCAATTTCTATACATACTCAATTAAAGCTAAATGAGGACATAATCCAGTTATTGACTGCTATTTTCAAAATTGCTCACAACAATTGCTTACTGTATTAATTTAATTGAAATCTTACCTTATAATATCCTTGGTGTCCTCCATTTATTTAAAATTTAAATATATGCTTGATACTCGTTTCTTTGAAGCAGCTTCTTTGATTTGATAGGCAGGATGCGTAATGACCGTTTCTGTGATACGAGTTTCACCAGCGCACAAGTACAAGAATATTTTAATCGCGGCCACAATTAGGATAGAGACATTTTTTGCCATCCCCATCTGGAGGATTTATAAAAGGGAAATATTGAATCCCGTCAAAATCAACTATCTGGCCGCATCATATTTAACAGTCGGGCCTCATAGAAGATTTTCATAATGCTGCTGACCCATCAATACTTACGAACTTAATTTTCACACAAACTTTATTTAAGCTAATTGAAGGCATGATCCAGTTAATGAATGCTATTTCAAAACTACTTACTACAATTAACTTAAAATTTGAGTTACATATTGAACTTCAGTTCTACCAATTGCGGTCAAAGTGTTAATGGATCGTGTGCCCAAGTATCATATATATAAATTAACCAATAACTTCCCCTGGGTGACCTTAGTCCCGTTAGGGGATACAACTATTGTATATATGGGAATTAGCGCTCCTAATGTGAAAATGTGTGAGGGCCCGAGCTGAGAGTTAGGTTGGCTTCTTTTTGTTTAAATATTTTTTTTTGTTTTGTTAAGGACCACCTTTTTTCGGTTCACTGCTGTCCTGTTTTTCAGCACCTACTGCTTTCTCTTTCAATTTTTACCTTGTTTCATAAACTTCTTTCTCATCTTACTGCTTCTTTGCCGCTTTTGCATAGATTCCACGTTCCCTTATCTTCATTCTAAATGGTGTTTTCCTCCTTCCTAACTTTGGAACATCTCAATTGCGGTTAAGGAGGCTTACACTAACATCTAACCTAAACTAACATCTAACCTAAACTAACACCTAACCTAAGCTAACACCTAACCTAAATTAACACCTAACCTAAACTAACACCTAGCCTAAATTAACACCTAACCTAAACTAACACCTAACCTAAACTAACACCTAACCTAACCCAACACCTAATCTAACCTAACACCTTACCTAACCTAGCCTAAACTAACACCTAACCTAACTCCCCCAGGGGCTGCAGGCCCCAGCGAGCACCCCGGTGCCCCACACGGTGAGGCCCGCACCTGACGGCGGCGCTGACGAGGAGCTCGACCTGCTCGACGCGGAAGAGTCACCTCCTGCCGCACCCTCTGCTGCGGAGGTCACGCAGGCCTCCCTGCAGCTGCCTGCAGACGACGACAAAGGGCACGGTGGGTTGATGACAAAAGGCGGGTTGATGACAAAGGGCGGGTTGACAACAAAGGGTACGGTGGGTTGACGTGAACCATATTTGGTCCCTGAGGGAGTTTTCAGTACGCTGCTGACCAGCCATTAGTCACGAACTCATTTTCCATATGTACTTAATTAAAGCTAAATGAAGGCATGATCCAGGCAATGTTCGGTATTTCCATCATTGCTAGCTAAAACCGGCTTTAAATTTGAATTGAATGTTGAACTTCAATTTTCCCTGCCGTAGTCAAAGTGTAAAGTATGTAAGGGTAGGTTAGGATAGGTTGGGTTAGGCTAGAGTTGGGTAGGTTACAGTATGTTAGCTAAGGTTAGGTGGGGTATGTTACGTTGACTGCGATGGGTTATCTGAAGTTCAATATTCAACTCAAATTTACAGTCGAAAGTTGTGTGCAATTTTATAAATACCAAACATTAACTGGGTCCATAGAATACCATTAGTTTAAAACATAGTTACAATTTTTCGAACGAGCCACCGATGGGTCGTGTCGAAAGCAACGTGTTGAACATGGTTCAAGTCTGTAAAGTTAGGTTAGGTTATGTTAGGTAAGTTTGGGTGAGGGTATGTTAATCAAGGTTAAAGTATGTAAGGTTAGATAAGGTTAGGTTAGGGTATGTTAGGCAAGGTTAAAGCATATGAGGTTAGGTTAGATAAGGTTTCGTGAGGGTGTGTCAAACAACAATTAAGTGCGTAACGTTAGGTTAGGAAAGTTGGGTTATGTTAGATAAGGTTAGGCTAGCGTTTGTTAGACGAGAGTTAGGTATTTAAGGATAGGTTGGGTTATAGGAGATTAGATTGGGTTACAGTATGTTAGATAAGGTTAGGGTATTAAACAAGGTTTAAGTACGTAAGGTTAGGGTAGATAAGGTTAGGTGTGGGTATGTTAAACACGTTTAAAGTATATAAGGTTACATTAAGCTAGGGTAGGTTGGGTTATGTTAGATATGGTTAGGGTTTGTCCGTCAAGGTTTATGTACGTGAGGGTAGGTTAGGATAGGTTGGGTTAGGTTAGATAAGGTTAGGTGAGGGCATGTTAGACATGAGTAAAGTGCGTGAGGTTAGGTTAGACAAGGTTAGATTACGTTATACAATGTGAGACAAGGTTATGGTATGTTGAACACGGTTCAAGAACGTAAGGTTAGGACAGCTGCACTAAGCGCCTCACTAAGACCCCCCCCCCTCCCAGGCGGGATCGTACAGCGGCTGCGGGCGCTGCGCAAGGTGAACAACATCACGGACGGGCAGCTGGAGGAGGCGCACGTGCCGCAGCACGCGCCGCACGACCACGTGACGCACGTGTCTGGCTCCCCTGACCACGTGGACGCCGTGCAGGTGAGGGGCGTAGTGCACCTCATGGGTAACGTGCACGTCAGGGGCCACGCGCATAAGTGCTCATGAAGGCGACGTGCACGTCAAGGGCTACGCGCATAAGTGCACGTGAAGGTAACGTGCACGTCAGGGGCCACGCGCACATTAGAGTGATTGCACAGTACTCTACAACGTAGTAGCTTACTGTATTGTACCATAGGGGATTGTGCTGGGTTTTGCAATGTTTTAATGCACAGTTCTGCACTACTCAGTGCAATGTTTTGTACTGTTTGTTTCCTTGGAAACATGTTTATAGCAACTTATTTGTTTCCTACACAATACTCGGCATTAGATTGTTTATAAAGTAAGATTTCCTAAGCTCATCAAGATCATTTATATGTTTTCTCTTACCAAGATGGTAAAAGAAATGTCGAGTTTTTGTGTAGCATTTTTTCTTTTTATGAGAGCAACTGCATATTTAAATTTTCTTTTGTGTTTCTCTCTTACAGTCGAAGGCGTGCATCCTTTTGTAGACCTGGTGTCTTCCTGGTGTCTACCTGGTGTCTACCTGGTGTCTACCTGGTGTCTACCTGGTGTCTACCTGGTGTCTACCTGGTGTCTACCTGGTGTCTACCTGGTGTCTACCTGGTGTCTACCTGGTGTCTACCTGGTGTCTACCTGGTGTCTTCGCTAAGCTCGACAACTTTACTAGTCACGGAGCATGTAGCAAAGACACTACTAGTTTGATAAGAACTAGTCAACACTAGTTCACACGCTCTAGGGAAGTGCTCCCTAGTTAGATGCAGTTGGCATCTCCCTCGTTTTGAGAACCGACGATATTTTGAAAACTGTTGGATTTTGCCGCAATTTTCCAAGTTTTGTACCCAGAGCAGAAGGGACGGGATACACTTGGTTCTTTCGACCGCTGTCACCGCGGTTATGCCTGTGGTGGTGACTTTGGTTCAGTATATCACCCACTTATAACGTTCACTTCATTTTGGGGCAAATGTGTACCCCTGGGTAAATTACTCATTTGCATACCAGCATAAATGAAGAGCATTCAAATGATTTCAGTACTTTTGTTAAAATTGATTTCAGCATACGAGGTAAAATACTGTCGTGCAATTAAATTTTGCAACCTTTTTAGAACGGATAAGAATGGATTTGAGTAGTACAGTCGGTTTTTCAATTCTGCCACTCACAACCTAACCGAAATAACCGTTAACAAAAACGCGGTGAACGTGTTAACGCCCCTGAAGACTTTTCGGTCCAATTCTGAAAATAGCCTCAATATATTGCACTTCTTGTTAAATTTGTTCCCTAGTGTGTTCTTTGGAGCTCACTGCCGAGTGACAGCTCCTTCCTCATGTCGGTCACTACCTAATGGAAGAGTAAGTCTAATGACGGCTATAATAACGGGACTTTAAGTGGAAAAATGCTGACGTTAAAGGGTTAAAGCACTCACCGTGGTCAAAATTGATATCGGACTGAGTTTTTCGGACTTAAAATACTGAATTGGACGGAGGGGAAATTCAAGTCAATAGTGGAAAATATCATATTTTACATGCGACTGTTGGTAGTTTGGTGGATTTTTGTGTGTTGCGAGCCAGGATATTTGTTTCCTGCTTAGTGAAGCGTGCGAAGTTAAGATTTGTGCACACGCTGTTCTGAGGTGTGAGGAGAGTGTGCCGCAGCTGACCGGGCACGGCTGACCGGGCACAGCTGACCGGGCACAGCTGATCGGGCACAGCTGACCGGGCACAGCTGACCGGGCACAGCTGACCGGGCACAGCTGACCGGGCACGGCTGACCGGGCACGGCTGACCGGGCACGGCTGACCGGGCACGGCTGACCGGGCACGGCTGACCGGGCACGGCTGACCGGGCACGGCTGACCGGGCACGGCTGACCGGGCACAGCTGACCGGGCACGGCTGACCGGGCACTGCTGACCGGGCACGGCTGACCGGGCACGGCTGACCGGGCACGGCTGACCAGGCACGGCTGACCGGGCACAGCTTACCGGGCACAGCTTACCGGGCACAGCTTACCCTGCACAGCTGACCGGGCACGGCTGACCGGGCACAGCTGACCGGGCACAGCTGACCGGGCACGGCTGACCGGGCACGGCTGACCGGGCACGGCTGACCGGGCACAGCTTACCGGGCACAGCTTACCGGGCACAGCTTACCCTGCACAGCTGACCGGGCACGGCTGACCGGGCACAGCTGACCGGGCACAGCTGACCGGGCACAGCTGACCGGGCACGGCTGACCGGGCACAGCTGACCGGGCACAGCTGACCGGGCACAGCTGACCGGGCACAGCTGACCGGGCACGGCTGACCGGGCACAGCGGACCGGTTAGCACTAAAGTAGGACTTGGGGAAGGTATTTAAAGTAATTAGTGAAGTTAGGTCAATTCCCTAGTAACTAGGCAGTTGAGGCGCAGTAGACACTAGTTGAAGTAACAAGAACATAAGCGTAGTTAGAGCTAGTTGATGTAACTTGGGAAATTAGGCTTAGCAGCCACTAATTGAAAGTAACTGCAATAATAAAATAGAGTGGTCTACAATATAGCTTAGCGTCTGCAAGCTTATAAATGTGTTTGTGTTAGGCCAACTAAATGTAAAGATTATATGTACAGTAGTGATGAGAACGCAACTCACGGTGTCTTATGTAGATTTATTCATTCATTAATTTTGGATGAACATTAATGTTGGACGAACGTTAGTTCTGGAAAATATTAATTTTTACATATGTGAATTTGGACAAATATTATTTGTTGACAATTCATCGTGATCTAAAAATAATTCATAGCAAATGTTAATTTAAAACAAATGGTTATTTTCAACATATGTTAATTTTGGACATATATTAATTTGAGACACATTAATTTTTGATAAAAAGTATTATTAGGCAGACATTAATTTTGAACATGCATTAACTTTAGAAAATACTATTTTTAAAGACATTAATTTTGGACATCCATTAATTTCTGAGGAATATTGTTTTAAGACACATTAATTTCTGGAAATACATTTATTTTAGCCTCATATTAATTTTGGGCAAATGTTAATTTTGGACAAATATTAATTTTGGACTCGCATAAATTCTAAACATACATTGATTTTAATTAAAATTTTTTTGGAGCATTTTAATTTTGGACAAATATTTTATATTATTAGAAAGATACGGACGCAACATTGCATTTCACGGGACGATGTAAGAACTTTTTAAATTTGCATCTTTAGGAAATTAAGAATTATAATAAGTACACAATCAATGAGCAATAAATGTGCCTGCACCTCACGGACCAATGTGTGAATTTTGATAATTAGTCTAAAGTGGCGGTTATGAATTAGCAGTATCAATAATTGTTGAATTATACTCATAAATAATTGGTAAATAATACGCATTTCATATCACCTAGTCTTAATTACCAATTATGAATAAGCAGTATGAATAATTGGTAAAGAATTTTCATAAATAATAGGTAAATAATACGCATATCAGACAACCTTGTCTTAATTACCAACTCTGAACTAGCAGTATGAATAATTGGTAAATAATACGCATTTCATATCACCTAATCTTATTTACCAATTATGGACTAGCAGTATAAATAATTGGTAAATAATACGCATTTCATATCACCTAATCTTATTTACCAATTCTGAACTAGCAGTATAAATAAATGGTAAATAATACGCGTAAATAATTGAGCAACACCGCGCACAAGTGCCGCACCACCGAGGGAACAACAGCACCAGCTGACCAGGGACCAATTAATTTAAGTACGATAATTAACCCATTAGTTAGCAATGTTATCTAGTAATTAGCAAATAATTCCGAAGACGATGAACACATTTTATTAATGCTAGTTACGCTTGTGCAATGTTTGTTGTAATTTAAGCAATTTTGTGGTAATTTTGTGCTCGGCGACATAATGGCGACCATTTGTTGCGTGAAATTAGTGCAAATATGTAATGTCTAATTAATATCTAATTTAAATTAAAACAAATAATAATAATCTATTTGAAATCTAATTTAAATGAATGCAAACAATAACATCTAATTTACACCTGACTTAAATTAGTGCAAACAATAACTTCTATTCAGTGTCTAATTTAAATTAATGCATGCAAAAAATATCTAATTTCATGTCACTCTGTGGACTATTATTTTCTCTAGACCTATTCTGCTTTCTCTTCATCAATTTCGTTAATGCGTCTGCCTGTACTATTTTCTATCTACCTATTCTGTTTCTCTTTTTGCCGTATATACTTTCTGTTTATGCCTTTTCTGTTTTCTGTCCGTCCAACAAAATTTTTTACTTGTATGTTCAGTTTTCTGTCTGTTTTCCGTTCGACTAAAGTTTTTTCTGCCCGTGTGTTCTTTTTTCTGTCTGTGTTTTCTGTTGTATTTGCCGATTTCTTTAATTAACCCCTCTGTCTACCCTGTATTTTGTCTGCCGGCCAGCTTATCAATAAGTCAGGATCCTAACTAGCGTTTCAGTCTGTACCCCAGCCTGTCACTTAGCTCATTTGTCTGTCTGTTTATTATTTCCCCTTTATTATTCTGTCTGCTTTTCCATCTGTTTGTTTCATCAAGCTATCCCTTTCTTGTCTGTTTCTTACCTAGTTTTTATATTCTTACCTGTCACTTACCTGTCTGTTACTTTAGTTTTCATCTTCCTACCCGTCTCTTGCCTGTCTGTTACTTTAGTTTTCATCTTCCTACCCGTCTCTTGCTTGTCTGTTACTTTAGTTTTCATCTTCCTACCCGTCTCTTGCTTTNTCTCTTGCCTGTCTGTTCCTTTAGTTTTCATCTTCCTACCCGTCTCTTGCCTGTCTCTCCCTTTAGTTTTCATCTTCCTTCCCGTCTCTTGCCTGTCTCTCCCTTTAGTTTTCATCTTCCTTCCCGTCTCTTGCCTGTCTGTTCCTTTAGTTTTCATCCTCCTACCCGTCTCTTGCCTGTCTGTCCCTTTAGTTTTCATCCTCCTACCCGTCTCTTGCCTGTCTGTCCCTTACCTGATGTTCCCTAATATCTGAATGTTGGAGCACAACATCGCAATGTCATGTTCATTGTGTTGTGCTGGATGGAGCATAATTTCTCTACGAAAATGAATGTAAAACTCCATTTCCACTCAACGTATCAGTGATGCTGAGAAATGAAACACTTACTGAAGCAGTCGCTGGACTTCAATAAAATGCTACATAATGTACTCCTCTGTTTTCATCCCTCATCTTATTTGTTAGGGTTTGTAAAAATTTTCATTCTTTCTGAAAAACCTTTTTGGGATTTTTTGTTTCAGATTTTATTTTTTGATGAAAAATTTAAAAATTCCCGGAAAATGTTTCGGAAATACTTTTCTCATTGCAAGTCTAGTTTGCCAATATTGAGTTGATATTTTTTATTCTATTTAATCGTATGACTACTGCGTAGCAATAATTCTGTACGAGATGTGTTAGAATGACGGCATCCCCTCAATTCCTGAGCCACTCTAAGAGCATTGAAATCCTGGGTCTAATGTCCGTAGAGGTATTTTTCGAAAATAACATCCACGTTCCGTAGATTTATTTTCGAGTTCGCGTTTTAAAGAAAAAAAGTTTTTTTCAGTCGAGATGATACGGAAATGTCATTGGTTTGTAAAAAGTCATAGTATTAAAAACTCAGTAAATAAACATACACGAGTGTCGTATAACCTAAGCCAAAACACGGGTTTGGAAATTATTTTGAAAACTTTTAACATACCACCAAAAATTATGCATAGAGTACACATAAAATAGAACATACGTTTACATAAGTGAAAAAAAAACTTGAACGGAAACAAAACAGTTGCAATATCGTATGCATTTTACGAAAGCAATAAGATACAAATGTTCTCTGAACTGTACGACAATATCAAAATCATTTTACATAACACACATTAAAATTCGTGCGTCAGCGTGAAATTTGCCTCAAAAACTACTAATGGAGCTAAAAAGACATATTTCATTTATAACTTTATTGACATCGAGACTACTGGTGTCAATAAATATATGTGTTATACTCTTCCGTATAACTGTCTATGGTCTCCGACCAAAGAAAAAAAGGAAACAACGCTAAGAACTGGAGGAGATGACTGGCCAGCATTGCAATCCGTAAAAGTTCTAAAATATCTTTTCTTATAAGACTGAGTCTGCGAGAACATTATCACGTACCTTCTAGAAACATCGCCTCGACAA